>JACDOX010000020.1:2097039-2361923 GCA_014549065.1 Cardinalis cardinalis
TTCCTTCCTTTTTCCTTCTTTTCTGTTGCAATATACTAGCTGCAACTTAATGGGATACTCAGGTGGAAAAAGGATGCAGGTCTCACAGGTCACTGGACTATAATAGTTTTCAGTTAAAAATGAAAAGAGATCACCATTGCTCATGTATCTCTATTTGCTATTGCAACTCTTTTTCTCGTTGTTGCCATATTTTTTCAAACACTTGTGTAATAGTGTATTAGAGAGGTATGAAGAGTAGATAAAGATAAGCATTAGTACATTAATACAGATCACTATGTATAGTGTAAAATTTGTATTGAAGTTATGTATAAAATACACTTTCTGTAGTCTAGTCAGTGTATTTTTCCCCTGATACAGAAGCTACATAAGTTTAGCATTTTTAACAATAAAGAACCCATGTAGGTCATGAGATGTTAGATCTTCCTTCTCTTGCAATTTCTTTTGTTTCTGAGCAACATGGYAGTAACATGAGATCACAAGAGCCTTTATAAAATGTGTGCTTTAGCAAAAAAAAAAAGATTATGAATTTTCTGATCAATGCTYTTGGAGGTTGTTTTTTGCATTGATATTGTATTACAAATCATAGACCACAGTGTAAGTTAACAAAGGCATGTCTGCTCACTTCCAGCTGATGGTGTCAAAAACAACTTTCAGTGGCAGCATTTTGAATTGTTAATTGTACTGTTGTTCTATGCTGAAATCCTTGACCTAAATATTTATGGGTAATTTGGTTCTGCAGTACTTTACATTAGTGCCCTGTAGTAGGACCATGTAAGCAAGAGTAACCAAGATTATTCACATGCTCCTAGAGACAGTGGTAATGCTGGGGAGTGGGAATCTGAGCCTCTGGATCCTGGAGGTTTCTCACTTGCTCATTTTCTCTGTCTCATTCTCTCTCTGCAGATCAAACGTTTCCTGAAGTGTGGTAGAAAGAAGGAAGAATGACACTTGCTAATTTGAATTTCAGAAAGCACCTAAACTTCATTCTGATCTCCAGGTAAGTGTCTGTGAGCCTCTTGGCTTTGACACTTGTTAAAACTTAATCACATATTTTTTTGGTGCCAAGCTACCTTATGCAGACCAAAGAGAGAAGCATGTGTGAGCATGTGCTGGTGTTTGTGAGGGAGAGAAAACCTCATTTGTTTGTTCAGATGATGTGAAGTGAAAACAACATTACTCTGGAAAACACGAGATCAGCTTATGAAAAAGGAGGAGACGTTAATTGACAAACTGAAAACCCTAAACTACAGGTGATCTGATGTCGTTGCTCTATGCAAGATCTCAAGAAGGAAACACCTGGGAACATGTAAATTACTAATTAAGATCAATCAGGCTTTATTTTCATGTATTCATTCTCTTCCTCTTCCCCCCAACTGCTTTTTAAAAATACCCTCAGGCATGTCATGGGCTGTATCAAAGTCCGTTCTTAAACTGTAACTGTCAAAAATAAAGGAGAAGGAAAACAATGAACATATTCTAAATGTCAATGCTAACTAGATGGGCTTTCTCTCTCTGAAGATCTGGATAGCTACAGAGAAGTTTACAACATGTTATGTATACTGTGAAACTGAGTATTAACCGCCTAAAGGGTGTGTGTGGACACTGACCAGTGACTCAAAATGAAGACTTCTTCTTTAGATGCCTCATCATTGCTAGTATACTGATGACTGCAAAATATTTTCTGTCCTTTCATTTATATTTAAAAAAGAATTAATTTCATTCAGGACTGGACTTCTTCTTTTGGGAGTGTTTGAGCCATTGCATTTGCCTGAAAGCTTATRGAGGAGCTCTGTTGCATGATTTTACTCAAATATTGCATATGCCTAAAGCTCTATGCTGAGATAACCACCCATGTAGGTGCTGATGCAAGATCGACTCACTGTCCACTTTAGATACCAGACTAAGATTTGATTTGGTGCACTAAAAGTTCCTGTGTTCCTCATAGAGTCACTGGAGAGGGGTGGACACATCTGARGGATGGCTTGTGCAAACTGCCAAGGAGGATGGTGTGAGTACATCCCACTGTGCTGCTTGCAGACTAAATGCATTGGACAAACTGTATGTCAGTTTTGTGGTGTGTTTAGTAATAGCAAAATCACCTGGCATATTTTATGCTTGTGTAAGAATTGCTTAATGGATGAAAGGAAAAACATTGCCAGGCTTCCTGGCAGGGGTACTGCACRGGATGTTTGGCATGGTCGCAGTCAGCATCATGTGTGTGATTGGTAAGGTGAGAAAACAGACCATTGAATGCTGTGCCATCCAGGTACTGGAGATCTGGTGTGACACTGTGGAACAGAGCACAGGTGTGTGATACCTTAAACAGAACATGTCTTAAATAGGATGGTATATGAGCACTGAACAGTTCTGAGCTGTGTGAAATATTGTTAGCAGTCACAGTGACCTTGTCTAAAGCAAGCCCAGGAGAGTACAAACGAACATAATTTGTTCTCCATGTTCTTGGTGGGACAGGAAAGAAAAATGTGCTTAAATTGCAGCAGAGAAGACCCTAGTGAGATACACGTCTTTCTGAACAGCACTGAAGAAGGCTGAATACAGGCTGTGAAATTGTTGTCCTCAAGAATCTCTAGCTTGGGAAAATACATCTATTGTGTCTGCCATGTGGGGCTGAGCACTGCTGAGCCTGTGCTCAGGGCTGGCAAGAACATGATGGTATCAACAGCTCTTTGAGCTGCAGTGAACACCCATAGCCAGGAAATAGTTTGAGAAAAAGTTCAGCTTTGGCTGGGTTTTTCTAAGGCTGACACCAAGACTCTGTTTCTTTATCAGTGGTCTCAGCCTTCCCTGACATGCAGCCTTGCTTTATTAGCGGGAAGGAGTGAGGCAGATTTTGTCAGCAGAATGAACCAGGAGCTGTGCTCACTGCCAGATATTCAGAGAGCCATCAGGAAGGGTTTGTTTACCAGAACACTTTTCTTCAGCATTTTCCCACCTCGGAATGGAGCGTGATGGTTTTCACATGTGTTGTGAGCACTATTTATAGCTGAGCAGCAGAACTGAGTTTGCAGCAGAACTGACAGTCATTTGATGCAATGTATGATTTCTCCCCAACCCCAGACATAATAAAACACAATCTGTGATATACATTTTATCTAGAAGAACAATTCAACACAGTGATTAATTCTCATGATCTCTTAGCCTGTGAATAAAGTGAAGAAATATTGCTTGACAGATAATGGATTGAGGAAGAACATTTCTGAATCACTGTTTTACTTACTGTGGACAAATGGCTTTGCCTCTTTGTGCTTTGTGAAATCCTCAGGGATTATTCCATCTTTCTGAAAAAGCTGAATAAAGATAGATTCAGGTCAGGGTATTCTGGAGATAAGAATGTGATCCATACTGCGCAATATCACTGTCTTTTCATAATGGTCCCTAATGTGCATTTTTAATATTTTTCAGGAGATATTTGTTACAATTTCTCAATCTATCAGTGCATACATAGCGTTATCTGTTATTCCTAAAAAGCACAGGCTTGCTCTAAATGTAAAAAATGGTCTTAAGGAACTTATGGTATAAATGTGTTTTGTCATGGGAGAAGGGCTGTGCTGCAAGCTGGCAATGGATGGTGTGGAGCTGCTTGGATGGAGCTTGGTAAGGATGTCATACCTTCGCTTTGATCTGCAGGATTTGCGCCCAGTGTCCAAATAAAGGAGAATGCAGGCCCATTCCCTATCTCCATGGGTCACCAATCACATCACATTGGGATCTGTGGATCAGAACTGAGGCCAAGGAGGCAGGAAGACAGGTTAGACCCTCTCCTTCCTGTGCCCTGCTTATCCAGTTTCTTTCTCCCCTCAGTGGGTGAGGTTCCTCAGTGGTGCCCATTTCTCAGTGGGCCGCAATGACTGGTTTGGCAGAGCACTATGCAGGGAGAACAGGAGGAGGAGGAGAAGGAGGAGGATGCCCAGCAACTTGCTTGCAGCATATCATGCAAGCACTGACTGCAGCTTTGCCCTCAAGGATCTCATTCTTGCTGTCAAGCCCTTATTTGTGCAGGATGTTGTAACTGTGGTTTCCAAACAGGGTGATTGAGATAGTCAGTGTGATAGCTGGACCTCAAGGCCCCGTGCCTTGTGGCTCTGTTGAAGGTGTCATTGAGACAAAGTGTCCTGCTCACCCTCCCACGCCTTGCAGCAGCCTCTGAGGGGTACTGAGAGTCCCCTGTGAGGGGAGGGTGCACCCCTGACTGTGTCTCCGGTGTGCCCTGCAGGAGGAAGGGCTGCTTTGCTGCTTTGCTGCTATTCAGGGACTCATGCCCMGGGCTGCACCCACCTTCAGGCTTGCAGACCCTCGGTAGCAGAGCTGGCAGTGGCGGCATCTCCGCAGTTTGCCTAACAAGGGGCCCTTGTGCTAATGAGCATTGCTGTGCTCTCTTATCCTTACTCCAAGMACAGGCACAGCCTCTATTTGCAAGTTCAGACAATGTCAGCGCTTGGGAAACTGTGGGGAGGGCTGACACCGTGGGGCCTGCACCTGGCTGTGATTCTGGTTTCTTCCTGTCCTTCCCAGGCATTTCTGAGACTCTGTGTCTCATGTAGGGTTGCATGGCAGGCTCAGAACATCTACACAATGTGGAAAAAATGGGAGAAGGAATGATGGATGACTTATTGCGCRCCACAGAATCTGTTCCCCAGGATTTTCTCTGTGCATACTCGTGGGAGGTATAGCTATAAGATGCTGGCAATGACTGAAATACTTTTAGTGTGCAGGCACACAGGATATTCTGGATGGTCTCAGGAGTTTTCTGATCAAAAAGTTCTCATCAGGAGTTTTTCAGATCAAATCCAACTCCATCCTTAAGCTGCTTTCAGACAGGACACTAAACTTCTCTGACTTGAACAGGACATATGAAATATGGGATTAAGTCTGCGTTTTCCATATTGAAGCAGGATCTAGTCAGGAAATGAACCCAACATTGTCATAGGAAACAGGTAGTTGACTGAGGGGGTGTGGTATGTTATTTGCGAAGGTTTCAGACTGTGTGCAGGCTGTGTTTCAGCAGGAAGGCTCCAGGTATGCATTTTCCATGTTAGTGGGTATGTGCTTCCTAAATCCATCTGCCCACCTGAGCAAAACCTGCACTCACAGCCTGAAGTTCCTCTAAACACATCTTGTGTATTGCAGGATGTATAAAGTGTATGAGTGGAATGTTGCTCAGGAATGGGTAAAAACCGGACAAACTACGGGAAAAAATGTCAAGAGGAAAGGAAATGGCCTTCTGGAGGATGAGGAAGATGAGCAACAAAGAGACAGTCCAACAATGTGACAGATCTAGAGGCAGCTCTAAAGCTCCAACACAGTTATTCCTGSACTTTGTCATCTTAGCTGCTTTGGCATGTAGTCCAATAATTGGGAACTGGGAATAATGATCAGAGGAGCAGTGGGTTGTGGTTTTGTGTACCCCACCATAAGCTTTCTCATTCCTGTCAGAAAGTATGTGTGTTTGTTTTTAAAAAGAACTTTAAAACCTCTCTCAAATACTATTTTTGATGACAACATTTTTTGAGAAATCCTCCTGATGAAGTAAATAAACTTTCTGAAATAATCTTYTTTCATAGGGCTGTATTTTATGAGGAGTTCCTAGTAGCTCACTTTTATTAGAAAATATGTACATGCATAGATTTGTTCTAAGTACAAGGATCTATACTGGCAAGTGTGGTCTTGTGAACCCTTTTTCTAGTATATATTTACCAATTTGAGTAAAGTTGTGCCAAAGACTTGTGAGTTTTTTGAGTGCACAGCAACAGGGACATTTGCTGCTTTTAACAGCAGCTGCTCTTTGCCATTCCCTGTTATTTTTTAAGACTAGGAAATGTGTTTTATGAAAGAGAAGGACTTTCAGATGTAGGGAAGGTAAGCTCAGCACACAGCCTTCTCACCATTGGTCCTCTCCAGCTTTGTGTGCAGAATTTCTCTTGGCTTCAGYGGTATTTTTCCACCCAGATGGAGAAGTTTGTTTAACAGTGTGCTATTAAAGCATTATAAAGAGCTGGAAATGGAATATATCACAGGCCTAATTAAACATTCATATGTTATTTCTCTCAGAAATATTAAAGTAAGAAGGGACAAAGGCTTGGAGGCTACAACAGAGTAGAGAATATTTGAATCCAGTTATGTTGGACAGGATGGGGACCACCTTCCCTCTTAATGGCCCAAGGTGTAATTTTCATTATTTCATCTGTCTGAGAAATGTAGAGGAGTGTCATCCAGWCTGCTGAAAGGATTTGCCTCCGTATGGTGTACTGATGCATATATCAAACCTTTTGGTTAGTTGATAATCATGCTTGTATKATGTAAATATCATCCACAGAAAAGTTCCGAATGAGCAAGAAAGTGATAAGAATTGATATTTCTGAAATAATGGACTACAGGATAGAGAGGGTGATTTTATTTTATTTACTTTTTAACATGAAGAAATAGACAACTGTTGAGCATGCAGTAACCTTAGAAGTCAATTCAATATGAACTACTCATAAAGGCATTAAATTTTGTGGGTGTAATTAATAACTAAACTTTAATCTTTTTGGATCAATTAAATATTTGGATGGAAAGCAGTGGTCTACTGTGAAAAATCAGTGAGAAACCTGTATATGTCCAGTTTCAATTCATCTGCTGTAGTCATTAGCATGCTGCCTAGTTAAAGGCATTCCTTGGTTAGAGGCATTCATTTTGCTTTCATTTTTCATATTCAGCTTACATKATAATGCTCTTAATAGAGATATATGTTTAGCACCACAGTCTATCCAATAGAGCAAAGCTAGAAAGTTGCTTACTGTTTGATAGTAATACTTTTTGTGCATTATTTATGAGATTAACTAAATCAAAATTGTGCTCCAAAAGAGGAATGATACAGAAAACCAGTCCTCACTGTTGCTTGGTTTGCTCCTCCTTAAAATTTCTAGCAATCAGGAAAAAGCTCTGTAGGTCTATTACTCATTGCTTAGTTGGCCTTTCACACTGTATTACTTCTCTCACCTCTAACCTAATTCTCCCTTATTGCAATCTTTCCTGTTTTTCAGAGAGTATCCAAAACAATTCACTGMCTGCTTTCAGAAAAAGTCTTTCTGAAAATTTGAGAACTGATATCAAACCTCCTCTTAGTCTTCCCCCTCCTGGATTAAGCTTTGCAAGCTCAGTTCTTGCAGTCATATGCTAGAAAAGTTCTTTTGAATTAATTCTTATTTCAGGTTCTGGACTTTCTCCAGCTGGTTCATGTATTGTATTGACATGTGATAACCTGCAGTGGTCACAGGGATCCAGGTAAAGAATTACCAGCTCTGAGTAGAAAGGAAGGAATATTTTGTGTGTTTAACTTAAAATGTACTACTTTTATCTAACACAGCATGATTGCTTCTTAGGCAATTGTACAATTGTATTGCTTCTTTGTGATCCATTCTAATTGCCAGATTATTTTCTGCACTGTGTTTGGTTAGTCATTCTCCTTTTTATATTTGTGCATGTAATTTTAGTTGTATAGGTACATATGAATTCACTTAATTGCTTAGCTGCATTCAGATTTCTGCTGTGCACCAAGATAATTTAAAATGTACATTTTGTACTCTGATGGGTTTGAAGTCTTTTTAGCTTAGTGTAATTTTCAAATGCAAAAAGCATCTTAATCATCTATCAGTTCAATAATAAACATGTCATGCAGATTGTTGCAGAATCTGACCTGATGCATCTTGTTCATTTAAAAATGAATCACTAATAACTATTGGTARCTAATTCTGTGAATAGGATTTCCCAACTAACTACCTACCTCAAATCTGCTTGTCTACACAAATGTCTGGTGAGATGTCAAAAGCCAAAATCCAGATTCGTAACAGTGTTTTGTCTCTTCTGTCCAAAAAGCTTGTTATCTACGTTAGAGGGAAATAAATTTGCTCTTACATTATATATTTATTAGAAATTCATTTGTCTCTTGTATCCTGTTTATATTCAAGATTCTTACAAATAGACCTTTTCATTATTTGTTCTGATATTTTTCTGGTAATTGAAGTTATCCTTTAAAGGATAACATTTTAAAATTAATTGTTTGTCCTTTCTAGAATTCTGGAATCTGTGTCCCTCAAGTTGCTAGAGACTATTGCTAATGGCTAATAAAGTTTTTTTCAGTGTTCCCAGAACTGAATTGCTACCAACCCAACCAACTTGAAAACAACAATATTATCTATGTAGAGTCTGCTGTTTTTTTTTTCTTTGTTTTTAGCCTGATTTTCACTCTTCTATTTATGATTTTAATTGAGTTGGCTATCACATTAAAACTGATCTTTCAAGCAAAGGCTAAATAAAAAAGATCATTGAGCACTTTCAAGATAAAGTGATAATACTATAGGTATGATAGCCTAAGAATATAAGCAAGGAGCAGTAGTGGAGAAAAAACAATCTCTCCCATTAACCCAATTGATACAGTTGGAAAAAGGACAAGCATCTGCCTCTGTAATGGAGTTTGTATTCCTGAAGACTTTTTGTTTTTTAATACTAAATTAGTCAGTTTAATAAAAGATATAACTGCACTYCTGTAACCCTGTCTGAGTCAACACTTTAGCCTATTTGCTAGTAATTAACTGTATTTTGTTGTTAACTCTTACCTTTGTTTCTCTTAATAAAGTGCTTTAAAGTGTCTTCTTTTCATGATTTTTTTTCCCTTTTCAAATTCTGTCACAGATATGCTTCTGAGCTCATAGAAGTATTTCTGCTATGAGTTTCTGCCATCCTTTTRTACTGGTATTCAGTAATTTGTGTTGCTTCCATGGTTAATTTGTTTATGCATMTTTTTGTGTGTCTTTCCTGGATATTGGATGATTGAGGAATGCATGATCAGGCCAGGCTGGTGTTCTAGAACACACTGTATGTGTCCTCTAGAGAGAGATCACTGGCATTGCACAGATACTGCTGGACCTAGTGCAGGCTGATCTCCTCAACTAATGCAAAAGGTAAGAAGGCAAGAAGTGCTTGCAGTTTAAAAAAGCAAATGAAACATGAAGGCTGGTATTTTGTAGTAAAAAATAAGAAGCATGCTGATGGTTTCTCTTTTAATGTTCCCTGTAAAGTAATACTAAAACAATAGAGAAAAATATTGGTAAGTACCTGGAGTTGTCTATAAGCAACTTATTGATTTCATAGATTGTTTATGGTTTTCTTTCACTTCTATATGAAACATGAAGGACTAAAAAAATTTGCCTCAATATGTTAATAGCATTAAATACATATGTGAACTTTGAGACATACCTCCAGATGACACAGATTTTTTTGTCTATAGAATTATGAAATTTGTGATCATGAAAAAAAAAMAACAACCCATGTAATAACAATGGATCATTTGATAGCTGTGTGTTGTAAAATCCTCCTCTGTGTACAAGTTAAAATATGTTTTGTTAAAAGTTCCTTAWGCACAGAGTTACTGATGGCATCATAACCAAGTGAAGAGAGCAGCGTGTAGAGACACAGAAATCTTCTGAGCAGCTGTCAGGCTTCATTGCTGAAATGGCTGTTTTTCAGCTGTGTGTGAGAGATAGAGAGCTGTATTTTAAAGATAGCATTTTATTACATGCTTGCTTTCAAAGGGCAAACTGGACACATAGGTATATTGGGCTAGTTTCAAACCCTCATTTCATTTTTATCAGGGCTAACTGTGATGGTGTTCTACATACTCACACATACTGCAGGAGCCTGTTGGAGCCTCAACTATCCACAGAGTAGCTTTTATAAAAGATTATATGTATCTGTACATATGAATATGGAATTTTGAATGTGCATGTAAACATAGAATCCATAGAAATTCTCTTAAAGCCAGTGAAATAGTCCACAAACAGGAATCAGAGTGCAAAGTCTGGTTCAACAGTTATGATCATTTCTGAAATCTTGGAGGCATGTTACCAGTGATCTCTGTTCATTGTGCTGGTTCACTCCTGCTACCTCTCCAAACCTGGCCACCTTTCCCTACTTTTATGTGTGAATGGAGAAAGAGAAAGAAGATTTTATTTCCATTGGTTTGTGTATCTGGCTCTGGTCTTCCTTTCCCCTTTCTCTTTCCAAATTTAGCCTCAATTTCTTTTCTTGTGCTCAGTCAGTGATGATTTCTTGGTGAAACACTGGGCATCAAGATTCCACCTTATGCATTTTAAGGATTATATAAAGTTTAATACATTTAAATCTTTATTGTAACATACTAAACCAATGTATTCCTTGAGCTGAGGCTCAGGGTAGAACGATGTGTAACTGCTTGGAAAATATTAACATACTCACTGGGCTTTACAATATAATTCCTCATGACATTGGCTCTAAAGAAGAGTCATAGTTTGCCCATAACTTAAACTTGCTCATCCTTGACTTTACACTTGATAAACAAGGAATAAAATATATATTAGGAACAAGAGAATATTTCAATCTACTGCAAACATAGATCACTAAAGAGAAAAAAACCATAAACCGGCCAACTGTCTTTTTTTCCTCCTGCTTCCTCTCCAAGCTCAATTAAGACTGAACATGTTTTTCTTCTCCCTAGTTTCCTTTTATCTGTTCTTCTCATGTTTCCATGTCCTTCCCCCCATACTCTTTATCTGATGAGGGATAAAGAATAGTGCTGTGGGATAATGAGGTAATTCCTGGTAGTGTTGGAAGTCCCAGACACCTGGAAGATATATTTTTCTCCTCTACCCCAGACTGGGTCAGATAAGACCTTGGGTAATTTCAGTGGTATATGTTCAGGTTGAATCAGTCCTTATGGGACCAAATAAAATTTCAGTGTACTGAAAAGTATGCAAATGTCCATCTTTAKATAGAGTAGTTTTGGTCTGGAAATTTTGATTTAGATGAGTGGCTGGGAAATAGCCTAGATGTGTAATGAACCAAAGTGTTTTAGGTTTGTCTTCATCCCATCCAACACTTTACAGATGTCTAACCCCTGGCTCTCTTTCCTTGGCATGGATCCAGTTCTGATTTGGCACTGACTCACTCTCCATATGCAGTGGATACTCCCAATCTCGTGAATTTTTAAATACAACTGCTTTGCATACACAGTGTAAGTGAAATATTAACCCCTCTCATCCTTGCAACTCAATGTTCCATCAAAAAAACCTGCAAAAAATATCATTCCCAAGACTAATTTTTTCAATAGAGCCTCATCTAAATTAGTTCTCAAAGTAGTTTCCATAGTTTTAATTTTATGTAGCTATTAGAATTGCATGATTATTTCTTAAAAAATTGGATTAATTTAGATTCAATAAAGCAATTATAACCAGCAAAGGGATTAACAATTAAGAGACCTCCAAAAAGGCTAATTGCAGGKCTAGTAATTTAGCTGACTGTGTGATGATTCAACTCAGATTCCAACTTCTTAAGCTTTTGTGTACTCACTCTTCTCCCTGGTGCTTTAATAGCAAGCTTGCATGCAAATACTTGCTTCTCTGTGACTGAGGCCTGTGCTGCTTTGGGCCAAAATTGATTGCTGAAGTTACATGACTGAAGTGCCTCAGGTGAAAAAAAAAATCACTAGAAATAAAACATCCAGTAGACAGCTATGTAAAGTGTGCACCCTGACAGTCACTAATGCTCACAGGATGGAATAAATTCTGCAAACAATAGAATTAAGACTCACCCCTTAAATATCAAAGACATACTGCTGACACCATTTGGGGGTGATCACAATTGCAAACCACCTGCTACATGAGCATATGTAGTCAGATGCTTTTCCTTCCTTAGAGTAACTCCCCTTCAGCCAATATTATGAGCTCAYTGAGTCATATTTCATTATAGAGCATGGATGGCCATGACTGTGTAAAGTCCCATCTTCTTTATTGTTCAGATCTCTCTGCTGACATTAACTCACTGCTCCACTGCAGTTGGTGGAGTCCTAAGGTTTTATGCCAGTTGAGGTCACACACGTTTATGCAGTCAGTCAATAAACATGGGAACAATGATAACACATTTGTATGCTGATTAAATAAGTAGRTTAAATTTGTTTAATACATGCCAAGGTAAATACTGCCATTCTCATTTCCGTAAAACACTGAGGTTTAGGTTCTGACATGTTGAAATCAAGGAGGTTTTCACTTAACCTCAGGGGGCTTTGGCTCAGAACCACAGTCCAACCGTTGTGAAATACAGTTTATTTCTAGCCTTTTGTAGAATGTATTCCAGAAATATTTTCCCTTATTTAGACCCTAATTATGTTTGTTTTCCCATATTTTCTCTTTGAAGAAAAAAATCAAACAAGACAAAGCAAGATTACAAGTGTCTCTGCAGGGGATGTCATACAGTCAGTCATCATTTMGCAGCTCAGCAGCAGAAAAACTGACTCATGTCTCCCTTTTTCAGTTTTCATTGTCCTTTCYCCACCCTAAGACCTTGCTATCAGCCCCAGCAAGTAACTAGTATTAAAGACCTCCTCTTGCTTTTCAAAAATGGAAGAAAAAAATTAGCTTTTTTTTTTTTTGATTGTCCCAGTTTAGTCCCTGAGTCTCAATGGGCCTGTGCAATCTGAAGTTTGACCTTTTCAAATTGGGTTTGAAGAATGAAATAACAGCAGACAACCCTTTCTTCACATTTTTGTTCATATGCTTTGTGGCTTGCAATCCTACAGTATCCGAGAGTTCAATTAGGCAGYGTGTGATTGGCAGGTTCCTGAGTTAAATAGCTGGGATGGGATCATACACTTAAAATAGCTTTAAAAGAAAACCTGTAGACAGACAATCAGTCAGACAATCTTTTCAGGCGCTTGGAAAGCCCCTACTTTCCTAAGTACTTGTCCTGTAAACGATCTGGAAGTCTTGCACATAAAGTAGTTTAATATAAAAGATTGCTTGGAGGCAGTYAACATGCAAACATACCCCTTGATGTAATATCTGGGGGCATTTTTTGAAGTTGTTTTTTCAGAAGCATTGTTGTTGCTCATTATGAGTGTGACATCACTTCCCCTGACCTAGTGATATGTGTACTTTCTGTGCTCTGACTTTTAACTTTTTTAAGATCAAAGCTTCAGTTCTTCTGAATTCAAGCCCACCTTTCCTTTTGCTCTGTTCATTTCCAATATCTAGAGGAAAAATTTACCAACAAAGCAAGGGAAAAAGAAAGGCAAAAAAATTTCCTGTCTTTCCCTGTTGCTAGATTCTGCAACTTGTTGGCCAAAACTTCCCTACTTTTGTTCTGCTATACTGGGTTAGAACTGAATTCTGAAGCCTGTGTATGCCAGGAAAAATAGGAAAGAATGTCTTGTTTTTCTGTTCTTGAAAGAGTCTCACTGCGTAGTGTACAATTGTCCATGTTTATTCAGACAAATTTACAAAAATGAAGGTTTTACATTGGGAATTTAAGAGTAAATAATAACTTCTGATGCCTCCCCTCTTTTAACAAAACTGGAAAGTATAAAAACTCTTTCCCCTTTGTATAGCAGCTCACAAGTTGGGGCTTTTGACCAGTATGCAGAAAACCTCAGTTTAATTCCTAAATTCTGTGGATTTAAATCCAAGTTTCTTCCCTTTGAAGAGTGCCATGTTACTCTAGACTCTTTCTATCCCTTCCTTTAAAGCTTACAAAAAACTTACAAAATACACCCCGGACCCTTTGGGGAGGGTTGGATGCTTTCCCCAGCATCCAGGTGTCACTTGGGAGGAGATGCACCTGTAGGTTCACCTTTGTGGGTGCTCCCATGGAGCTGAGAAGGATGGCTTGGAATCATCAGCAGCAGAAAGGGAGAAATTGGACCAGAGTGCTCCCAGATCCAGYGAGTGCTCTGTATACAATACAGTATTTTATATATGGTGCCATGGAGTGCTCCTCATGAGAAGATTTTTTACTCCTGGTCTGGAGCTTGTGAAATCCCAGAGAAGGGTGGGATTTAGTGACAAAAACATATAAACCAGCAAGAATATTTATGCAGAAGAGCAAGAAGTATGGCAATAAATTTGAAACAGATCTCTATGTGAACATTTACTAAATAAATTAAGACCGTTTATTTCAGATAAGAGACATTGAAATAAAAAAATGTAGGAATATGAGAGAGGCCTAAAAAACCATAATCAGAGTAGGGGATGGAGAATAGTTTTCTACCTTTTTTTTTTGCAGTACAAGAGCTGAAAATTACCATATAGCAAGAAGCCAGCAAAACAATACCTGGAACTTTTTCTCACAAAGTGTTATGGAGACACAAATATGAGTGGATTTTGAGGTTTTTATGCATATATATGTGTGCACACATGGGCGTGCATACACACACAGACACACAAATATATATATATATGTAGCTACTAGATATAATTGGCCTAATTCAGTYTTTAGTAGGGGAATTCTCTAAACCTTTGGTTGGAAAATGTTCAAGGCACATCACAAAGTAATAGTCTGGTACTGTGTCTTTTCTTTACTCTTTCCCTAAGCACTCCATGTGCTCTTTGCAACCCTCTGTTCTCCCCTACACRCTGTGATGAAAACTGAGTCACATAACAGCAGGTTCCTGGGGCAGCATGATGGGACACCAGGAAAAGGAGGCAGCACAGACTGCACCTACCAGTATTGTACAGATCTGTCTTTAGAAAGGACACAGGAAATCCAGGAATGCAGTGGGCATTAAGGAGAACTGAGTCTGCAGGAACTGGGGCTGAGCTGAAGAGCTATTGAAGCAATTAGTTTGTAATACCTGAAGAGAAGCTCTGCTTTYAGCAAAACAACCATAGGAGGCTTTTATAGGGCAAAAGACTGGATTCCTAATCCTCCAGAGTAAGTGGCAATATACAACCCATGGAGGATATATAATGTTACTTTTCCTGGTTGAAGTGTAAGTCTAAATTTCCTAACCAACACAGGAAAGCAGATCATGCTTGAGACTTTCTCTGAAATTAAAGTTTTATGAAGTTGATACTTTTAGACAAGAAGACCAGGAATAGAGGATGAGTATCTATATATCTTTATATATCTCAATTTTCAGTTTAATATGATATTCTATTAACAGCTTCAAGCCTATGMCAGCTTTCTGTGTGGTACAGAATGAGTTAGGAAGATCTCAGACATTACCAAGARAGCTATAGAGGTTTAAGAAATATAACATGCAAACTTCCAAGAAAACCAGTACAAAAGTTTTCCTGCTCCTTCTTATTCAAAGAATTCACTCTTAAGATAAATAGTACTAACTTCCAGTAGACTTGCAGGGAAATAAGCATGTGGCTTCTTCTGTAACCTGAGGACTAACATAATTGTAATGAGAAATTATTCTTATTTTGTCAGAGRATTACTTCCATGAGGCTACAGAGCCCTTAATGAATGGGGAGTTCTCACCTGTCCAAAACAATGCCCTGCAGTTTCAGGGAGATTAAAGAAAAAGGTCTGTGGTAAATTTGTAGTTGCTTTTACCTGGATCTTTTTTGCTTGTTATGACTATAAGAGGACATAATACTATTGAAGAGTAAAAAAACCTCTATGAAGCATATAGAGATTATAAGTATTTTGTTTTCCATAACTGGCAGGGTTTAAAATATGTTATAAAATCTTTCTCCCATTCTCTCAATGTGTTCTCTGGTGCATTTTTCACTTAGTGATGTTATTTTTCATCACATGGTGTTATTCCTTACAGAGGTATGTGTCTTAAACCACTTGGGCAATAAATACAACCCTGCCACAATCAACAGGAGGAACTAACCCCCCAATTTTGTAGGTCTTCTAGAAGTAAATACCTGCCATATATTTTCCACTTTTGATCCAATTGTGCCTGGATTACTTTGGAGAAATCAAATTAATGTTGTGCTCCTAAACAGCCCCAAGGCCCCAAAGACTTAACCCTTAAAAGTAAGGTTTTGCACATCTCAGCCTAAACTAAGCATTTTAAACCAAGCATTTCAACATTTTAGAATTAATTTCAYTCTTGGATGCCTGTTTCCTTCTAGCTGATTAAAGAAAACCTTTTGGTATCCATCCCACCACTGCATTGCAGACATCTATCAGTACAAACTGCATCCAGGGCTCATAGACAGTGTCAGGTCACAGGTGGGAACCCTGGTGAAAGAAATATATTATTTCGTTTCATACMAGGGACTCTGATACAGCCACTTGATTTGTTTGTTTCAGTTTTTTGTGTTTTGTAATAGCAAAAAGGAAAACAACTTTTTGTTATCCTGCCTGCTTCTGGAGCATTTGGGAAGAAAATAAAAATTGCAGTCTTCCCTAACAGAAATGATGAACACAGGTAACAAGGAAGCAGGGAGTTTGGAGTTGTGGGTATGATCTGCAACAAGGATCCGATTCAAAACTAGCAGTTAGAAGTGATGAACAGAAGAATAATTGCTTGGAGACCAAGTGAGGTAGGGTCAATGTAATGCAGGAGGTAACTGAAACTTGCTGACTTGCAAATAAGGACTCTTAAAAAAAACCCTCAGTAAAACAAAACACACTACAAAGGCACCCCCTTCAAACTCTCCCTGTGAAGGAGTGAAACAGCTTCCAATGCTTTTGCTTTACTTGTCTCACCCAGCAAACTTGAGTAATCTCCTTTTAAAGAATATMATTACAGTTTGTTGTTGTGGGAATAAATCAAGCATAGGGTTAGATACTGGAGTCCTGTTGGTAYTACAGAATTACAAGGTTGGAAGAGACCTTCAAGATCGAGTCCAACCCAAGCCCTAAGACCTCAACTAAACCATGGCACCAAGTGCCACATCCAGTCTTTTATAAAACACATCCAGGGATGGTRACTCCACCACCTCCCTCGGCAGACAGATTCAGTACTTTATAGCTCTTTCTATARAAAACCTTTTTCCTACTMTCCAACCTATATTTCCCTTGGCACAGCTTAAGACTGCATCTTCTAGCAAATTCCATTGCAAGGAACTTGTAAAGGGTGAAGAGTTCCATAGCAGATCCTAACACCTATGATAGTCAATTTATCAGCATTATTATAATGTCGCTTTTCTACTGAAAGCTTTTTTCCTTAATAATTTACCAGATTTTCATATTTATCATGTCGCTACTATGAGGCAAAGTTCTAACTGTTTCTTGCTSTAGCACGTGCTGCAGGTTAAATACATTTCAGCTGTATATCCTGCAGGTGGGGCAGGAAGTTTTGTGGTGTGCCATATTATGGACAGGCACAGCATACAATAGGTTCTGAAATTCCTTACTGTGTTTGAAAGGTTGAATGAATTCTGTAAAACATAAGGTCATTTCTGAACTCCCTAGAAACCTGAGCAGGGCTGGAGCAAAAGTCAGCTGTAGAGCARGTGATCTGAAATGGCAGAGACCTTTGGATGAAAAGGATGCTCAGAGCTGTCAGGGAGAGAGGAAAAAGAAAAGCCTTGACAGGGCAGGTCAGAGGACTGGTTCACTGGGAGAGGAATGAGATGACTGGATGCCTTGGTGCAAATCTCACTTTTRTTCACATACAAATACATGTTTAAACTCACCTTCCCTTCAGTTATCATCCTTCAATAAGTGAGTGCTGTTTAAAACTCAGGAGCATAACCAGCCCCTGAGAAGCATTATTGCTGAAACTCAGTTCACAGTCTGTGTGTCTGCCTTTTGCTCATTCTTGTCTCATTAGAGCCACCTGAGTCCCTACCAGCCTGAATGGAACAGGAATAGGAGAATGGATTATTTTATGTGGAAAACTTGCACAGTAGACTATACAGCTATGCTTTCATACTTTCATACAAGTCTTCCCCAGCTCTTATGATTTTACAAAGGTTCCCCTATGTTCCTCTCASAAATGATGTGAAGCAAAGTTTTGAGAGAAGAAAAGAGCATTTAACTGAAGACTTTCCTTGTGGTGAGGGTTGGCCAGTGTTTTGGTGGAGATAATTTAATTTCTTTTGGACTGGCTGTGTCCTGATGCAAGCTCTCYCTTTGTGCTCTCCCATGGCTGCTGATCTCACCAGCACGGTGCTGCTGTGGCTCCAGTGTGACGTTTAGTGACATTCAGCACAATGAAGAGCTGCCATGCAGGAATGCTGGGGAAAGAAGTGACTTTTTATTATTGCTTTTTTTGAGAGAGGTAGCTCTGCCAGGCCCCTTCCATTGTACACACCAGAGCACGTAGCAACTGCTCAGGCTATTGATCAAATGAAGAAATGCTGTCAGCCCCTTGAAGTTGCAGCCATTAAAAGAGATACATGTGGCAGGAGAATGCAAGTCCAGCCATGCACATCTCTGCAAGTCAGAGGGAAGTTCTTCCAACTCCATAGACTTTTTGAATCAATTTAACTTTTAGACATCAAAAAGCAGACAAAAAACACAAACAGCCAGAATATATGAAGAAAGTAATTGAATTATAAGAACATATCGTATTACAGTATTTCAGTTACATTCCTGCCACACAGGGAGCCAGTCAGAAAATTTCCTATGTTTTACAACCTATTACATGGACTTTGCACTTCAAACTATTCCATGAAACAACTGAAAATATCCTGAAAAATGTTCCAAAAATAAGATCAGGAAGTGAGCTTACGTAGTGGGTTTTGGAGCTCAGCAGTGGGAAGAGGTKTGTTGGCATTGCTGGTAAAAATGGTTCTTGCAACTCAATGTGTATTATTTGTCTACAACTTGTACGTGATTTTTCTCTTACTTATCTCTGCAGTACTGTTGCCTCTCTTCTGTCCTACAGACTCCACATATATATTCCCAGCTGGTTTTGGACCATATTACACAAATCAGATCCTTTTCCATTGTACCTGCTGCTTTTCCTCAGCTCCACTGTAGCATGCTGTCCTCTCATTGGGCTCTTTTACTTCTCTTGTCTGTCACCTCCCAGATCTCAACTGCTGGGATGTGCAGACACCTTGATTACTACCATTATATCTGTACTATGGAATGATCTCACATCACACTTTTTCCTCAGCCATCAGCTATATTTTGGGGACTAGTCTGTATTAAAAATTCTCTACAGTCTTTTCCTGGTTCTTATATGCCAGTATCATCACATAATTCCTTCCTGTCAATTTACTATAAGAATTTTTAATTTGGCATGGGAATCTGTTGCCTTATAGCTCCTGTAATCTAAAAGGAAAAGMATTTTCAGCTCCTTGTTACACATTAAAACCTGTTTTCTCTTCAATCTATAATTTTTACTATCATCAAATTGAATAACTTCACTATTCAAGTGGGTACATAATTCAGAGATATATTTTGCATGAAAGGCACAAATCAGAATTMATTTACAAAGTCCAATATGATATTYTCATCTCGAGTTTGGACTCTTTCAGAGACACCAAAGCCTCTCATGTTATCTTGTTACTATGGAAACAGTGATGCAGAGCAGTTATGGGTGGAGATCTGTGACACTCAAAAGCACAGTATAAAACTGATGCACTCCATAGCCTGCATTTTTATTCATCCTTAGTGCTATAGAATAGCACAGCATAATAGTTGTGATAGTTATCTTGCTCATGTGTATGGGTAAGTAATATCATGTAGAAGAGGAAATAATAAAAGAAACGAAAGTTTGAGACTGAATAGGGAATAAGGAATCAGACCTTTTGCCACAGATTTATTGTATGTCTTTGGAAAATACTTTGGAGCAAATCAGCCTGTGTCTCAGTTCCCCAGCTGTAGCATGCTCTCTTTTTCATTCTCCTCTTGTTTTCTTTACTTAGGTAACAAAGCTTTWAATGTAAGAATGCTTCCCACTGTGGTTTTAGAGTGCATGGCACAATTTTGGGAAGGGTTTCATTAGGCAACAGCAGTACAGAAAAAAGACATAATATATCTACAGTAATAGAGATATAAAAAGACTTTGTGCTGGTAGAAGCAAAGCCTAGTCTATAAACAATTTTTTTTATATGGTAGATGGCATTCATTCTAGGGAGTTGGAATGGTCCATGGAATAAATATTTATGCCCTGTGGAAGTAACTAAGAAGAACAGAAGGTGATAATACAATATGATATGTAACCACAAAGAATAACACTGCATTCTGAAGTTTGTGTGCAGGAAAACTCATCCGTATTCTTCTAATTAAAAAAATCAATACCATGACAGAACATCATCTTCCCCTGCACAATTTGCCATGCTTTTATCTGTAGACCATCCTAATTTCACTATCACAACTTCTCTAACTGACTTTTAACAGGAAGAAGATGTTCCTGATTTTTTGTGTTGCAAGTGACTGAAGCTTGCTGTTGGAGCTGGTTGTTGAATATTCTTTTTATTAAGTAAGATATTCACAGAAGTATTTGTTTATTCATGTTACTATTTAGTCTTCTTCATAGATTTTGTATTTCTAATGAAGTTCCTAGCCAGCAGATATAGAAAATTAAGAGAGAGATTAAATTGGAAGAATATCAGCTCAATGAATGATTATGTTTACTGTTTATACACTTATTCTCTAATGCCTGAAAAGTGGAACCACAGGTCAGGCTKCATTTTGGAAGGTGCCAGACAAACTGACTAAGGCCAGGGACCAGCTACTGTGTTCCATTGATTCAAACTTAGAAATTACAATATCAAAGCAGGGTGGAATCGAACAAAAAAGGGCATTTGAACTTCAGCCTCTCACTTGCTACTGTTAGTTTACATGAGGTCTGTGCCAGATTTGTGTTTTCCATGCTGATAAGCCTTCATCTTCAATTTCTGGCAGCAATTCTGAAATGACACTCTTTGAAATACTTCAGTTGCTTTCTGCTATGGCAACTATCAATTAACTGATGACTGATGGTTAAAAGGATTTTTGCCTACATAAAGGTGTTTTGTTACCTTGAATTCAGGGGAGACCTTACTATCTATACTMATTTCTTTATTTAGACTGCTTATTAGCTCTCATGCTGTAGGGTTTTCCACAASTAACAGATTGTTGGCCATGCCCAGATTCTTCCTTCCTAGAAGAGAGTCTGACCTCTTCATGTCCCCGCATACTCTCTTCTGGTGAAACTTGTGTTTTAAAAATATGTAAAATTTTCTGAGAATCAGTGTGAAAAATGGACCGGTGTGTGTGTGTTTTTTTTTTTTTTTTTTTTTTTAAGTGGCTGTCTTACTTGTTTAGTCATTATGGCTGTTTCTCTCAATATCAGCATTTAAAAGTCTTGGGGAAAGTCACCCTCAACCTTCTTATTATCAAAAATCTATAGATTTCTTATGCAACACACRAGAATAAATCCTAACTGAGAGACATTGATAAGGTCAGTATGGTGAGGCTTGGATAAAGGTGTGATATGCAGAAGTAATTTTGGTGAAGAAAAGTTCTCATGCTTGGGGTAAGGGATCAGTCTATTACTGAAAGTTTGCTGCTGCCCTGCACATCTACAAATTGTCTTGTGCTTTAGATGTAGATAAATATTAATTTCTAAATTTCATAGGGTAGCTTATTTGTCACAGGGAGGGACTTTGCACACTGGAGTGTTGTACATGATCTCTCAAATAAATTACTTCACTAAGTGAATGACAATGTATTCTTTTCTTACRAATCCCTTTTGTTACCTGTGGTCAGGGAACCTAATTCTCAAAGAATAACAGGAAATACTATATATCTTACAAAGTTTGTAACAAGAGTTAGTTCATACAGGTGGTCCCAGTCCTTAAACATTGCCCCAAATCCTTTGTCCTGGTCTGCCACACAGCAGTGGGTCTTCATCTTCTCTAATTTCAGGCATCTTAATGTTAGGCATCTAGTCTGAACCAACTCAGCTTCATTACACTTGCCTTAGACACCTATATTAGGATGACATGGGCTTCCTTTTGAACTTCCTTAATTTGAGAGTCTGTGTTTTTAAGTAGATGAGATGAATTCCCACAGTATGCTTCATTACAAAAATGTTTATATTCTATGCTATCTTTGTATGTATATTTATAGGTATCTGAAATGTAAGGGAAACCAAAAGAAACATATTTCTTGCTCACTCTGCAAAAATTTGTTAAATAATATCCTGGAATAATGCAGAGACATGGTTCTGATAYTGCTAGAATTTATTTTTAAATACAAAATCTTGAATGGATATGTTTTGCTTAATGGCTCATATTATGATCCTGAAAAAGGCCACGAACTCTAGGAAATTCTACTGTCCTGAAACTAAGTAAAATGCAATGCCTGGAGAGATAGGAGAATGTCTTGACTTAGAAAAAGCTGAGAGGCAGAGATTGATGTGTTTATGCAYGATGTGTTCAGCACTTGACATGCTTGGTAATGCTTTAATTGGAAACCTCACCATATACTCTTCATTTCTCTCTTCTTTGTTGCTGGAAGATAAATTTCYAATAAAAGGGCAGGGGGTGCATTTTTGCTATTGAGCTCCCCATTGCTGTGTCAGCAATACAATCTATTGGCATTGATTCTGCTTTCAGCTGCAGTAATTTTAATTGAAAGAAAAATAGAGTAACTTCAGGGATTCAGAGCAAAATTGTCATGACTGAGCTCCTGTGGTAGGGCCAAGCTCCATCTCAGTCTCAAAGTATCCATTCTGCCAAAAGTGAGCTGGTCTGTTTGGTGGTGGATGATTTCTTGCACTTGATCCGTGTTCACCAGAAGGAGCTTGGACCAACAGCACTTTGCAGAGGAGTTGCTGACTCTTCCTCTCCAGAGAGATGTGGAGCTTGAGCAGAGCAAGTGTCTCAGTGGAGCATTAAGAGACTGATTGCTATAGCAGTCTTGGATTGAGTCTCGAGTGTCACAGGAGACATATGCTGAATGTTTCTGCAGGGTGTTTCAGTGGGACTCAGGAAATGCCATATTTATGCATTTATGTGCTTTCCCCCTCCGCTTGTTTTAGCTTAAAGCCAAAGACATCTGTCCATCCTATCTCCCAAAAGTRTTGTCTTATTTTGCAGTGGCAAAATGCAAAAACTTTTTGAGATAGAATATAATTAATTTAGCCACTTGAACGATGGGATAAACATCACAATTGTTTCTTCAGAACGTGATAAAAATTATGACAAGCTTAGAAAGGGAAAGGATGAAAATAGACTAATGAGTAGCCTGTATTTGAATCTCAGCCTCTGTGAGTACTAACAAAGATCAGGCTGATGCCAATATTTGAGAATAGTTTGTTTCACCAAACCTGTGGTAAATGGCAACCCAAGATCCATGCAGTTCTAGATTTCAAGTGTAGACATGACTCTTTGGCACAGGCCAAAAAAGAACCACAGGGTTTTGAGACTTTGCTAACTTCATTAATAACCACTCCAGAGGATGACTGGCTTCTGACAGAGCTGCTGTGCTAATTTTCCCAGGCTGAGCACTCACCTAATTTTTCTTTCAGGTAATAGATGTAATGCCTTTCAAACTCTTGCAAATCCATAGCACTTCATTACCAGACCTGGGCTTTGGTGATTAATTTGTTGCAGCAATGAGGTGCTGCCTGAAAAAGGACTTCTGAGGAACAAAGCAGCCCAAGCAAGCAGTAGTTGACTGTGGAAGTTTTCTTTTGTCTCTGTGGTATTCTATCCATRTAGCTGGTCTGGCAGGAAATTAAAAGAAATGCAGTGATGAACATGAAAGATAGAAAGACTAACAGTCTTGAAAATAAAGAAGAGACTGTTCTTTATACTGTCTTGAAAACTTTAGGACCTATGTTTTTCTGGATATAAACAGATTCTTACAACTTGAAATTTTAGCTCATTGAGTTGGGAGAGGTGATTGTCTTGCACAGTGGTACTTTTAATGTCTTTTCAAAGAGCATTGCTTTACTGTGTCATATTTTCTTTGTGATTCCTGTACACAAAATTATGTAAATTCTGAGCAAAAACATCTTTGTAAGCACTAAAGTCAGTAAGATTCAGATAATGTTCAATAGCTATAGCCCAGCAAGGTATAAAGGAAATGAAGAGTTGAGGTAGCTCCTGGACACTGGCTTGTGCAAATGGATTGTGTTAAATTCCTTTGTTGAAGTAGGAAACAATATAGAACAATCAAAGTTTTGACTACAAAAGAGATTATAATAATTTCCATATTTACATGAAAATACAGCCAGTTTCTTTGGGATACACAATGTTTCTGGTGTTTCACAGTGTGTCTGAGCGTAGAAACAAATAAAGGACCAATTTAATTAACAGGGAATTTATGTTTTATTTCAGAAGAGTTGCAAAACAAATTTCACTGACCTTTTACAAGGGCAGTCTTTTAAGGGCAAACTTTTTTCTCCTCCCTTCCTGTGTTAACCTCTTGAAGAAGTCATTAAATATTCATTCCAGCAGTTATTTTTCTCCACTTTAGACTGTTCTGCCTTCTTGCAGGTGACAATTCTGGTACCAAGAGTAAACTTTTTATTGTTTGTGTGTATGGCATTTCTACTGAACAGCAATGAATGGAGAGTACACTGAATGGCAAGCTAAAATTTATTCTGGAGTATAGGGTCCTGGGCCTTCAATTATTCTTTGCTATAACCATGTCCTGCAGTTTGTGGTGGTTTGATAGGAAACAGGATTTCTGGGATCCTGTGGTCAAGCCAATGGATGTTCAGATTTTAATATTGGCAACTTATTCGGCCAGTGGGACACTGGATCCACCTCTGAGAACACAGGGTTAAAGCAGGGCTCTCCCCCTGGGAAGCTCTCTTGGGTTCTGGTGGGGAAAGAGTTCAGGTCTCTGCCCCGTCCGGCTGCTCCTGCTGGGCAGGGGAGGGGAAGCCATGCGGCCGGGTGAGGTAGGCTGGGGCTTTGGACGGAGATGGGAGGTGAAGAGCCCCGGCATGGAAGGGTGGGAGCAGCACCAGGAGGCATCTCCCCCAGGAGAGAGAGAGAGAGAGAGAGTACAGCCTGTGCTTGTGACTGTGTTACCTTGAAACTTGATAACATGTGCCAGCAGCACAGCTGAGAGGAAGAGGGGGGAGAAGATGCAGAGAGAAGGCGTCCGGCCCGCTTGTGGGAGTCTCTCTGGGCGGGCAGAGCCTGAATTTTAACCCTTTTATGGACAATGAAAATTCTGCAGAGCATTGGCTTTTCCTGCAATGGAGCAGAAGATGAAGAGGGAATTGAGTGAGTGAGATGAAGGCCTGTGCCAGAGAGAGAGAGAGAGAGAGAGAGAGAGAGAGAGAGAGAGAGAGAGAGAGAGAGATGTTGGAGGAATGGAGAAGATGAAGTGGCACTTTTTTGCTGGACTTTTCTTGTGTGGCCATGGACAGAACCATTTTTTTTTCCTGTGACACAGAGAGTGCATTTAGGGGGAGACAGGCCTCAGAACCAGAAGAGTCAGTGTGGATGCCCCTCGGCCCCAGGGGGTGTGAAAAATATGGGRGGGACAGGTGTCCCAAAGGAGAGACTGTGCTTTTTTTRGAATGAGRCAATGCATCCTTAAAAGACAACCCTAGAAGCAGCTCTGGTCCATGCAYAGTGGTGAGAGCACTGAGCWTGGAAGGAAGATGTCACGATGGCAAAGGATCTCTCCGGGCGGTGCTATCAGTGACATGGAGACACACGAGGTTTCAACAGTGTTTCCAGGGGAAGCCTATGGTACAAAGAAGGACTCCTTCTCCTTCTGATGAACTGAGGATTGAGTATTCTGGAAAGGTGATGCAGGATCGAGAGTTGGTGTTTTGGGGGACATATTGGAAATTTGGTGGGGGGGGGAGGAGGAAAATGCTTCTGTGCAATTTTCATTTTCCTTGTGTTTTTTTTTCTTTTTTTCTTTTTTTCTCTTGTAGTTTAGTTTTTTTCCTTTGTAGTGTAGCTAATAAAGTTTTCTTTGTCACTAAGTGAGAGCCTGCTTTGCTTATTCCTGGTCACATCTCACAGCAGACACCAGGGGGAGGGTATCTTCATGGGGGTACATTGTGCCAGTGTCAAACCATGACATGTTTTTATGCTATGGYTTCATCTGTGGGCCATGTGCCATCAGGGTGACCCAGAAGCTGTGACTCAAAAGCCCTCTGTTACTACCAAACAAAATTATAAGCAGAGAATAAMTAGAAAAGATGCGCTACCTGATTTAAAATGTAGATTTTCATGTATGGCTGTGTGTCTTGGACCTGAGAAATTACCAACTTGGGATGAGAAAAATCTGGTGTAATCTAAAATCAAATTTAAAGAAAGAGAAAAACTTCTTAGGAGGTTTTCAGTCAACCTTTTAAACTTTAATCTTCATACAAAAGTTAGTACTTAAATGCTTTCATGGACCAAACATTGAATATTTCTTAATTGATGTTGATTGGTCATATAGAGAATTSGACCAAACCTCTAGTCTATACATCACCCTGCATATTTACTGATTATGATCTTTTTCAGACAGTCAGCACAAATATTCTGCCTGTGATGATGGTAAATGGATTTTGGAAAGCATTCTCAATTATAAAAGGAAAGCATTCCTTTTTTGTTATAGCTCTTATCAGAGAAGGAAACAGAGTCTACTCTTCAGAAGGTTGGTTTTGTGTCCTTATTTTAGACTTACGGACCCAAAGACGGAAGAAAAAGAGTTGCATCACTGTAACAGTTCAAGTTTTGTGTTATTAAAGCCAGCCCCTAKCTCTACTGATAGCTCCTACCAGTGCAGAGCAAATCAGGCCAAACGTGCTTGCTCCTCATGAGAGAGTCCTGCAGAAGGACCCCGAACCAAGAGCAGTGAGGTGGYTCCATATTTCTGAAGAAGAAGAAAGCATAATTTTTGTTCTCTTTTGGACACTCATGGAGGTCCAAGGAGGCTTCTGCTTCAGCGTTTTTAAAGAAAAAGCRAAAGGAAAGGTCAGAATGTCTGCTAACTTTTTTACCAAGGAGAGGGGATGGCAGAATATTACTAATACTTTTAAGGAGCATCTCAAAATCTTACTGAGGGTGTGAACAATACAAACATGCCTTATAATAGAGCCACTCCTGAGATTTATAAGCGTTGGATATGACCTAAGTCTTTCATAATGTGGGCTGCATCTCAATACAGATCATGCCCCCTCCCRTCCATGGACACAAAGCCTTCCTCCTTTCCTCCCAGAGATCAAATAGGATCTGTATGGCAAGCTCAGCAGTTCATGGCATGCAAAAGCACTGTGTAATAAATAAGTAATAAATTAATACTTAATTGAAGCTTCTTTTAATGAAAGTTAGCACCTGAAAGGAGGTGGAGAGACAGACGTATGTGACCAGGAAGCTCTTTGTAGAACTGCAGTGGCCACTTTGCAGAGGCTTATGTAAAAAGCAGAAGCTTGCATTATAAAAAAAGAGCAAATATATCTCTTATCTGATTTACCTGGTCAAGGTAGGACTAACAGTGCTTGGAATGTAATTGTGTGACCTGAAATCCTTGTGTGACAGTGCAGACTGCAGYCCCGTGGTCCACTGGCCAAAGGTGCAACTCTGAAATGACTATTTGACTTCACTCTTTCTTAGAACTAGTGTGCAGTTTTTGTTAAATACAGGTCAGGAGATCACTATATGAATGATTGCCTGTTGGGACTGTTCCTGCCTTTTCTTTTGGCAGAATTTTTTTTGCTACAGTTGGTTTCTGTCTATTTATGTTTCTGTAACATAAAGGCAGGTGGGCTAAGGTAAGGGCAGCWGCAAGCTGATCAGTTTTTTTGACTGCTCTCTGGTTTCTGAAAAGTTACTGGAACAAAAATCAGCTATGTAAAGGCTGTATGCTCCTTGCTTATTATTATCTAGTTTTGCCCAGATATTCAGTGCATGGAAGAAGTATGTCGATTTTTGGTAGGAAATCTGAAGGTATAAGTAGTTAAATTAATTCACAATTAATTCCTTTTTGCTGATATGCCTTGCTCTGTGCAGAGAGGAGGTTTAGTGCACTCATAATGGTTATGCTTTTAAATAGGTGTATATGCAAGTGACTGAAAGAAACTTCACCTTTGCACATTCAACCCAGTTCAGCCCATGTATTAATATTCCTTGCATTTTCTTGTGCATCTCCTCAGAGAGCAGATTAAAATTAAAATTCTGCCAAGGTTAGGTAGCAGAAAGGATTAGTGAGCTAGGTCTTCACCTCTAGAGAGAAAGGTGACGTGAAAATGATTGGACTGGACACATCCTTATTCTGGAAACTATTTGTATGGATAAAAAATTCTCCRTGCAACTGACAGCTTGTGCTGAAGAGATATCCAGGACCAAAASAGCAAAAAGGCTGAAGGTCAGGATTGAAGTGCAGCACATTGAGAGGGTTATACAGATTTTGCGTGTTTATCTCAAGCTATTAGCATTTCATTTTCAAGATCAACTCTTTACTGGAAAAACTTTAAAAATTATTGTGCCCAATCCTCCCACACAAACATCTTTTCAAAAGCTCTGAAGCAGGAAAAAAACCCAAACCCAAACCCAAAAAACTGGTCAATGAAATAAAAACCTCCCTTTTCTCCTATCTCCTAACTTCTTTGTAGTTGAAAGGCTGAATGTAATATTTCATTTTTGAGGAAGAACTTCAATGGGATTTTCCCTTAGAAGAGGAGAGAAATATCTGAGCAATAAAAAATGAGCACTGCACTACTTAATTTCATGCCTGTGTCAATTTTAGGAATTGAACATTTGGCCTAAATTGTAAGGATGAAGATAACTATTGTAAGTAAAGAAAGGGGACCGGTAAACCTAATTGAAGGGATGTCCTTGCCTGCATAACTCCCCTTGCAAATCTTTCACAAAAAACAGCAGAAAGTAAGCTTTCAGAACTTGCCCTTGCTTTTTGTTACCATGTTGTTATTGTATGGAAAAACTGAGGCATTCACACATATTACATACAATGTCCATTAAACTTATGTGTACAAAAATATACAGAAATGGTACACAAACATAGCCCCAGATTATCCTCACCCATACATAGAGTATCTCCACTGTTTGATTGCTATTTGCAGGAAAACTCCACCAACAGTGCAATAATCTGTGCTTCTGAAAAATGTAAATGTCAATTTTTGGTCTTTAAAAATTATTAAGCCTAGCAAAAGATAGCAATTTCCAGTGTTTGCTTGCTTGGTAAGATGCAGGAGAGTGAGCATTACTCCTGAGAGCTGCCATTGGTTAGCTGGAGGGAAAATGGATATCAATTATACATAATCTAAGAAGCCTCTGCATAATAATCAGGCCCAGTAGGGGCTTTGGGGCAGCTTCGTTATTCTCTTGTAAACACAAGAGCCCAGATAGACATGTCAGTCAGGAGTAGCGGCTGCAATTCTTCCTTTTTAACACCTTCACATTCTATTGCTTCAATATGCAAACAAGGCTGTTTAGCTGAGGGTTGAGGCTGTGCTAATGAGCTCCCTGCACTAACCCTGAAGTAAAAAGGTTCTGTTTCACAGCTGCTCAGAGACTAGCTCCTCTGGGCATGCTCAGGTATTGGAAAATAATTCCTTTTAAACAGAGGAACGCCAATCAGGATTTCTTGCATTCTCTTCTCTTTTCTCAGCGTGCTAATGCAATTACCTCCTAACTTGTGAACTTTTTATGGTGCTGAAAAAATGTTTTGTCTTTGAATTATGTATTTTTGTGACCAAAAAGAAAGGAGGACTTGGTAAAATTCACCAGATGTAAAAATCATATCCTCCTTTTGTTCCTGGGTGACCATAACTAAGGGTAATTTTCACATTTCATTCCTAAAGGTGGACAGTCCTCTTATCCCCCTCACCTCCATGCATTTCTCCATTTCCAACATAATTTCCATTTCCTTTCAGCTAGTTCATGTAATAAGCGACAGAGGAGGCTCCTGGGGCAATGCTGCCAACTTCATTCCTGCTTGGCACTGAAAAGGCCAACTCCTGTTGGTTTAGGACCTTGACTCTGTCCTAAAGCTAGGTTTCAGGGCATTGCTGAACTTAACCAACTSCATAATTGCCTTGGTAAAGAGGCACAGACCCCATGACAATCCTTTATGGATGAGCCAACGTTTACAACCCATGGCACAAAACATGACGATCTCTCGAATATCCAATTATTCCGATGAATAAAGCAGTTTTCTGCCTGGAACAGTCCGAAATCCCTGCTGGGTTAATTTAGTGTCTGATAGAAATCATTTGGGTTTTCTGTTTAAAATAGGGCAGCATATGATTTCTGCTACAACTCTGTGAGATGCTCCCTGTCTTCATTCATCCACTCACTCTTCCCCAGGACTGTGCCTTCTAGCAACATGACACCTGAGAGCAGACCTATAGGCAGAGCCACAAGATTCCTGTCAAGTGAAGCTTACAACTATCTCAAACCATAACATGTTCCATTGAAGAGAGACAGCACATTTGTAATATTTAGCAGTCAAATATTGTGATCTACTTTTTTTCACTTTGTTTTTGGTTGGATTCCTAATGGCTGTCTCCATGTGTGACAATCCACATTACTGAGTCACTGGGAAAGTCTCAGCTTTGTAATGTTTCAACACTTAAATTATTTATTATGTTAGCTTTATGGCATATTAAAACCCTGGTTAGACAGGTAGGGCCAACTCCCTTCTGCCTTGGAGAAGCTCATTAAATGGCCATCATAACTGGACAGACTTAATTGTGCTATATCCAAATAATTCTGTCATTTGGATTCAAATCCAAGACAAATGGCCTACCCAGAAATCTCACTTATTTGACTGTGTCTGGCAAATGATTAAAGTATGCTGCAAGCAGTTTACTTATGGCATGTTGGTGAAAATTTACAAGTAAAATTAAGAAACTGAAATAGGATGAGACTTTGCTTGTTTCAGAGTGTTTTTAAATTATACCATACCATTCTAGTACTAGTATCCTCAGACAGCAGAAAATTCATTTATTCATCCTTTTTTAAGGTATTTAAAAAGTAATAATTGCCAATGGTTACATTTAAGTGCAGTTTAGAATTCATATTTTGCAGCTCAGAGAATAAGTGACTGAAAAAAATATCTGTTTTCAATTCAGGTCACCTTTCCAAATGTCAGTTTACAACTCTTCAGTTCACTTTGCATGGTCTAAATGATGAGCTTTTAAGCACAGTTATCATGTAATTATTCTATTGCCTTATAGCTSCTGCTAAGGAAGAAGGCTGAGATAATTAAACCACTTTTCTGGGACTCAGAGGACCCCATCTTCTGAAAAGTGTCTGTGTCTATTTAGACAAGTCACTAGACACAAAAGTTTTACAAAACATATTTAGGAATTTGGATACTTTTGCAAAAACTCACTTGGTCCTTCCTCTCTGTGGTCATTATCCCTTACAGCAGGGTTACAGGTGTCACAAGAATCTGTGAGTCAGAGGAGTGCCAAGCTCCAGCAAGTGTGGAAAGGTTTGACACTGAACACATCATTTTTCTTTCCTTCATTTCATATTTTTCTCTGTCTAATTATACTTCAAGCAATTAGAGCTAGAATGCCTTAAGCTCTGACTGTGTGGTAAAAAGCTATCTGAGAAGTAAAAATACCATTCTGACTACTAATTTTCTACCACCCATCTATCAGGTAAGGACAGCTATACACAGTAGTTTGCTTCTTAAAGAACTTAGATTAATCTCATATATATATATATATATATATATATATAAAGCAATGAAATCCTTTCAGTGCATTCATAAACAATTTACCATAGAAATTTTTGGTCCTACAAGACAAAACAACAGGGTTATGGCAACCTCCTTAAAAATAGCCAGAGAACTGCAAGTTATGATTAGGGGAATTGTACAGTGGTTTTACATTTGGTTTYGATAGCAAAAAGAAGAAAAATATTAAGAAATGCAAAGGTTCRCCTGTAATACCAACTTGTTCATCATCACCACAGAACCAAGACTTATTACTTCATTCTATAAAAACATATCTTGCACTGTGATTCAAGGAAATGATTTTAAACCAACTGACAAAGTTTATATCAGTTCACTRCATAATTTCGTAATTCACTACGATTTTGTAGAAGATTTGAAAGCTCTTATCATGCAAACGGCTTGTTTGAAAGCTTAAATATAAAAAAYCAAGGCCAATAGAGTACATTTAATCATTCTTGGGATACTTTTCTCTTCTTTTTAATCACATATAAAAAACTTCCTGCATTTATTTCTTTGACTTTATGCACTAGGTGTTACATGTTATAGGCAATAATGACTGGCTGGATACTGATTTTTGAAATTTAATTTATTCTTGTGTGTATAAATATTTTTCTAAAAATTGTGCACAATTTTTTGCAATAGAAAATACCCTGCTTCCAATGCAACTGGGCTATTGGAGGCAAGGCATTTAAACTAGATGGACGAGGAGCCTGCTGGGATAGAGCAGAGTCTGTTGTACAATTCTGGGCTGGGCTGCAGCTGCTTAACTTGGTACAACTTTGGCTTAGAGGGCACAGATTGTCACACATCAGGACTATCAGCCGTGGGCTGACTTGGGAGGTGGTTGTAYATATAAGAAGAGGATTTTGTTCTTTTCTCTTGAATATGCCTGAAATACTTGATTCTGTTTGGCCATACAAAGGATTGTCCACCCTGGCTTTGGAAATGGGATGGACCTCTGTTGTGCATTTGAAAACAAAATATTCTGATAGTGGTATTCAATTTCCCTAGGAAAATATGTAGAACTCCCATCATTAAGACAGCAACAAGGGAAGCAGAAAARTGAAATAGAGTTTGGGGCAAATCCTGTGGCTGCCTGGAGTTAGGGTGGGGATGGACATGGATTTGGCCATGACACATTCCAGTGTGAATCACCATTTCATTGGTGGGAGGCAGACACTGCCATGCTTTAGCCTTTGTCTGGGATCCTGGTGAGTCTGACTTTGTTATAATACATACATTATTTATTTATTAGTATTATTTCCTTCWGTTGAAAGTAGTTTGGTTCCTAATTAGTTTCATTAAATATTTTTAGTGTGTGAATATTTTCGAATTAAGCACTGACTCCATGAATCATTCCAGGTACTGTTTTTGCTGCAGGACATTAATGCTRTTTTTTAAAGTATTAATACAGATAAAGGAACTTTGTTCTTTGTCTGTCTACCAAAGTGCCTGAAGTGAACTTCTTTCCCTCTACTCCTGCTAAATTACTAATTAGTTCAATGTACCTCAGAGATGACAGCCTTTGAGATTGGCAAAACTTGTGTTTTGAATGAAAGTTTTWAAGATGGTAGTTGGTGCTCTTGATGACAGATTTGAGGAGAAAATGAAATTACTTCTATTTTTTTTTAAGCAATATCAGAGTGAAGTAGTTGATTAAAACTGACAGTGTAATCAAAATTATGCAGTAGTCTAACTTTAGTGGGAAAACATTGTTTATCTTCTCRTGGGGAAGTGTTATTGATATGTGCTGTTTCAAATCCTATTGGGAAGTCCTAGGTTCAGAATGGAGTTGTAGCTGTTGGTGCCAAACCCATGACAGGTGAAGTTGTATAAGAAATGTACACATCACCACTTTGGCTCCTTCCCTGCACAGACAGGAGAAATAGGAAAGCTGGGAYTGAAGCTGTTGGATTGGACTGTTAATAGTATTGGAATCCTTGAGCTCAGCCACTCTGTCCTGGGGTAGATTTGCTGAGGAGTTAAAGCAATGGTTCACAGCACACGTCTTAAAAGTAGAAATGCTTATTCATGCGTTTGAAAAGGTGGAAGGTGGGAATATTAGAAGTAAACTTTCCCACTTYCTTTGTGTCTCACTTCAAATTTATTGTGGAGACCAAGATGATATTTAGGGTGTTTGAAGGGGCAGATACAGACTGTGAGATACAGCTGTAATATAAATTGCTCACTAGTGTGTAGTGATTACTCTCTTTTTAGGAACGAAGAAGGTGGCATGGAGGCAATTAGGGATAACATAATACTTTAGAAAAGTTTCAGGTGCTGAATACTTATTAACATGATAGAGTGACACCAAAGAACCCGTGAACTAAAGAGCCAAATGAATCAGCCAAAAGAATCAGTCTCATGAGTATTAATGTACACAATATTTCTTGAAGCATGTGCTTTTATTTGGGCTGAAAATATTAATTTGATATTTCATAACTTCACAGTAGAATTGCAATTTGTACTTAGAGCTGGAAATAGCAAATAGCTATAGCAACACAGCAACAAAGAGCAAGTTGTTGCCTTTTACTGAGACAAGTGTTATATTTGCCTTCAAGATTTATTAAATGAATTGTATTTTTCTTCATGCATAGTAATTCTTGACAAAATCAAAGAAAAACCTTGCATAAATTCAGAATGTAAACTATTTAGTACAGAGATGACTAAAYATTTACAGATGTGGAAGCAGAACACCAGGAACAGATAGAAACAGAAAATAATAGGTGTTGGTACTCTCCCCATGTCACATATGAGGAGCTCTAACCAAGAAATTGAGCAATGTTTAACATTGTTTGATAAGCCATCATACGTATTGAAGAACAGCTGAAAGCCAAGTCAGGAAATTCTGGCTGAATATCAGAGATCTGTCAGTGATTTCRGCCTTTACCTGTAAAGCCTATTCTGCAGTTGTATTTTTAGATGGTATGTCTTCTTCTGACAGTCTTCCTTGTTTAGCTTAGTTTCATTCAATTGTTTCCTTAGTAAGCCCAGGGAATTGGGAAGGAAAGATGGCAGACACTAAGGAAACTGTTCACTCTGTGAGCAMAGGGTGTATTTCAGATATTGAATTCTTCTCCTTGCATGCACTCACCATTGTTCTGAACACTCTGAGGAAGGAAACAATAGTTGTGTTGGAGAGTGCTTGAAGGCCTCCATGAACCTGAATTTTCACACATAGAACAATGAYGTGTATTCCCCAATGTCTGTATTCACTTTAGAGAAAATACTGCTTTTGGGCAATATAGCAGATATCTCTTTGGTATTGATGTGTTATGTAATTCATTTGTTTAAATAAGAAAACTGAAGGTCTTTACTTAGTGGTCCTGTCATACTGATGCTTTTATAAAAATGGGGACATACCGAGTTACAGAAGCTCTCTCAGCTTTTGTTATTCTAAAATTTTATTCTTGCTCTTTTGCCTCCAGAACTGCTCCTAGCCACTAGGAGACCTTATGTTAACATCTTCCAGGGCCTTCAAGAGAGAGTCTTGAGAACTCTTTAAATTTTTTGCAACKCCATCTCTTTCTTTTCTTTGCCTGCTTTCAAGCCAGTGCAGGTTGCACCAMTAAGTCAGATTGTTCTGTATCTCTCCTGGGGATTAATGGTGGAAAATAAAAGAAAATAAACAGAAGATGGTGATTTTTCWTATTATTTCACAGTTCTGATCCACATTGGAATTATTTTCTATTATCTTTCCAGTGGTTTGACTGTRTATAGACAGAAAATGATAGGGAAGCAATGAGAAGTGGGAAAAGAGAARGGCAGCTTCCTGGGACCCTATAAACTGCAGGATCTCCTCCTAGACACTTGTTCCCATCTACCTCCTAAAATCCCAATGATTCTGTTCAGAGGCTTCCAACAGAAATCTCACTGCTTCTCTGAGGTCCTCCCTGGCAGAATCCATTGTACTTACAGTAGAAAATTAAATTTGYCTACCAGGCTGGATTAGTTTTACCTTTGTCAAGGTTGTAGTATCAGTTACCTCTAAAATCATTGTCCCAGTCAGCAAACTTGTATGAGGTCCCAGAATGTTCCAAGACTAGATCCGAAGATCCAAGATATGATCCAAGACAGGTATACCTTCAATATTCCTCTTGCCCAGTACTATGAGCTATTCAGGACTGACAGTGCTGCAATAAACTGTGTTCAAAATTAAAAAGAAATTTGGGATTTTGTTTCTTGTAAATTTCTTCAAGTAGATTACTGGCATTAGATTGTTCAAGTGAGATCATTTGAACTCTCCAATCTTCATTTTACCTTTCAAAATTATACCCTATGGAGACTTAATTTTTCTACACACAGGCATTTGGATTTACCTTCATGTGTCAAAAAGGAGGTTTTTGGAAATTGATAGACTATGGAATTTAATTAAGAATCACATTTTCACTTTATATAATGGGTGACAGCACTGAGARGATGGAAGAACATTCCCCAGATAACCCTACAAGCAAGGTGAACCAGGGTTCAGTGACAGCTTTTTAATCTCCAGTGTTCCCCAAAATTTGCTAGACTCACCACAACAATATTTTTGACCTGCAGGGAGTCAGTCTGTTCACAGAAACAGCATATTCTTGTTGAGGACAGCCTGTGTCTGGCAGGGCCCTTTCATTCCCTTGCCCTGTGCTTCCTATACAAAGGTCAAGTGTAATCACAGACCACAGTGAAAAGGCTTAGGAGGCTCAAAAGGCTTAGAAGAAGTTAAAAATGTGGTGGCTTGGCTACTGAATCCAGATGGGGGATCTGAGCTAGGCAGAGAGTGTGTCTGAATGAAGTATTTTCGTCCAAACAGACGACACTGTTCTTGTTGKGTAGAGCTCCTACAGTCCCTGAAACAGAAGCTGCTAAAAAGTTTGTAGTGTGCTTTAATGATTCCTGAAAAAGAATCAGGAGAGGAGTTACCCTTCAGTAACTCAGCACTTCAGAAACTCCAGCAGGGATGAGGTTGTTTACCTGGGCCTCCAACRACTCTGAGAAGTAGCCTGGAGTAGCCTACAGCACTCTCGTGAGGACATSCTCTGCTGAGGACTGTCAAAAAGTTTGATCTCAAATCCCAGAAGTAAAAGCAAGAACTGTAGTTTGGAGATTATAGGATGTGCACCAGTGACTAAGAGGATAAACCAGCGTGTCTTATTTTGCAGCRTATTCCTGAACTTAATCCTTCCTTTCCTCGGATTGCTCCTGACAAGTACCTTTAGATGCTTCATGTTGTCTACAAGGGAACCTCATGTACAAATGGAAAATAATACAGGTATGTTTTGATTTCAATATGGAAAACAATTCAAAGTATTTTCAATTCTACAATTTCTTTTTCCTATTCTGTCGTTTCCATGTGGATTTGGGTGGGAAGGGGAAAGAATGGGTTCAGCAGTCAAATGTAGGATTTAACRGTGTACAGAGCCATACTCTCAACTCACATAAGCCCTTTTGAAATACCATGCTTTGTCCTCACTAAAAGGAAAAGCTGTTCCTTCATGTGTTAGTTAACAAAGGTTAAGTAAAGCATATTACAATMTGAATTATATAGGGCTGTTGCAGCTTGCTTAAGTGTTAGCAGGTCAAAGAGAACRCTGTGTCCTTGAAAATGTTTTAGTTTGACCTGCTAACAAGTGTTAATACATCTGTCTTGTTCAATGTGTTTTTGTGTGTGAATGTGCATGTATTTAAGGACTAGAAAAGAAATGTTATACATCAAATGAAAGTCCCTCAGAATTCAGCAAGTGTCATTTAAATGGGAAGCAATCAATCACYGAGTACCAGAGTATACTACACATTCCCATACATGACATAAGGTTTTACTGAAGGCTTTGTAGACAATACTTCTGCAAATATTTTTCTTTTTTTTTTGAGAATTTTCATASATAAATCCATTAAAAGCTAGGCAACACTATAAATTGGCCAGCTTTACCACAGTGTTGATAAAAAGCAGTAATTTTTTGATTCAGGGCAAGTTAGCATTTAAGACACAGTCCTGTCAATCTTTAAATTTTTAGCAATTATTCAAATGGAGTCTTATCGTCCTGAAAACTTTTCATTATTTTTATCAAAAAGGGTAACAAAATATATTTCTTTTGATAGTTTTTTGTCAGCAAATATTTTTCTATTACCCCTTGAATGTATGTTGCTATTGCACTAGCAATGTTCACTGACCAAGCTGAACTACATGGTCTGAAAAAACTCAGAAGGAAGAAAATCCTTCATTATACAACTCACAAATTTTAAGGATGAGACAGACACAACTGCTGGGTYCATTGCAGCCAGAGGAAGCACAAAGAAACTGCAAGACAGTGCAGAGCTGCCTGTGTGGCTGCAATCYCAGGCCATTGGCTGCCTAGACGCTGTCAGGCACTTGAAATATGAAAATGTATGTGAAATTAAATGTGGGAAACATTTTGCTAGTCCTTGTGAGCTAGCAGGAGTGGGCTGTTGAAGGAGAAGGTGAGGAGTTCATAGCTGATGAGACAAAAAGTGGGAGTGCTGGAGGTACACAGAAGGAGCAAGGTGTTAAAGCAAATAGTCCAGGAAATGGTTGCAAGGCTGGGTGCATATGGAATATCTTAGGCAGTTATAATGAGATGACATTAATGAGTGTTCTAGCAGTATTCGAATATTGCAACTTTGCTCTATGATGTCTTTTCCATACCAAATTCATCACCTCTCAATGCCATTTTCCCCGGAGGGATCTTCTCTAAAATGCAGAGGAAGATAAAGGTCCTCTGAGAGGAGAAATGGCTCTGGCCATTGCAGAAGTCAATCCAGAACATACAGCTCTGGTGCAGGAGGGAAAAGGAAAATTAAAGGATGGCAGATATAAACTGAATAACTCTTTTTGAGGAACCCGCAGTTTTTGTTTTTGTTTTGTATTGTTTTTTACTTTTTTCTTCCTATTTTACAAAATAAAAAGCTTTTCATCTTGTTATTAGGAGGCAGAATATCTTACTTGCATAGATTTGTAAGTTAAAAAAGTCTGTTTGCTAAAACATGGGATATTTTCCACTTCACTAAAGAGATGAAAAGTCACAACTGTGCTGTGATTTTTAAATTTAAATATAAAAAATACCAAGCTATCAGCACAAACCATTTAAATAATTCTTCTTCTCTCCAGATTAGTCTACGAACAACTTTATRTTTATACTTTTATTTGGTAAAAAAATTCAGCCTTTACTCAATATAATCAAACACAATATTCCAGAAAGGTTATCCCTCCACTGTTGCTGGGAGCATAGCTACAAAATTTGTTAAAAAAACCCCAGGAAAATCAACAGTTCCCCACAGAAAACATTTTCGAAACCTGTAACACATCAGCACTAAGATGTCTATAGATTTTAACAGTCCACAAAACATCAAATACATAAGAGTGACCACTTATTAAAGCTGAAATGTGGAACATGGTGGCAACCACTTCAACTATTCTTGTGTCCTTTTACTGATGCTGAACCCACCATGCTCACAAGAATCCTCTCTGAACAGGTCGATTGTTTAGTAGATCATCAGTGTCCAGGGCCTCTACAATTTTGTAAGAATTTGCTCTAGCTAAATAGGAGCAGCAAGCTGTTCAATAGGACTCAGTTCTGTAGAAGGCATTTACAGTGGGCCCTATTTTCAGCTGGAATTAGACCAGATGGCCTATTAAGATTATTTTTGAAATTATTTGTTCTGTATTGCCATGCAAAATTGTTTTGAAAACAGCAACTTCATCCTGCCATTAGCACTCAGAGTGAACCACCATAATGTCATTGTAGGAAGACATTGAAAACTTTGGTGTATTTTTCTATGTTAACTTTCATAGGCAGAAAAAAATACCCAAGGTATTTCAGAATAGTAATTTAATCTTGCAGCAGGTTAAAAAGAGGTATAGCACATCCTTAATGTATTAACATATGTGTACTTTAGTATCATGGACTGGTAACTATAACATGACCAGGGACACTTTATATATTAATCCAATGGCAAGTTCACAAGTGTAAAAGCAGAAAACTTAGCTCTATAAAGGTCTGGCAAAGCTACACTCAGTGGTGCTCAAAATAACTTCAAAAACATGCTGGAAAGACTATTGTCCCTGAGTGAAACTARAAGCCAATACTGGGCTTGAAATAGTCCTGATTGGGTGGGAGTCTGAAAGTCAAAGCCAAGAATCAGAGAGCACAGAGTGGTAATGAGGAGCTAAGGGTTGGTTTTCCAGAGAAATTGAGATTTTTTTCTGTTTTTAAATTGTACTCTATTTTTAATATACAGGTATTTGTGGTTCTTCTTATTGAACTGTGCCTACATGACATCATGAAGGATTAATTCAGCATCTCCCACAATTCAGATCTAACAGAGAGAAAGTATTTTTCTCCTTTACTCAGAAACTTTCTCATCATGTTTCTGATACGGTGAAGAAGGACTTATAAAAATATTATCGGCTTGTATCCCTGTAATTCACTCTTGAAGAATCATGCAATTTGAGAAACTCTCCTGARAAGAAAGTTTGATTTTTTTTAAGTTTCTAATAGACATTTTTTAAAAGCATGTTATTTATGGAAGGTGACAAAAGTGGATTATTATATTACCATTTAGATTGGATTCACCGTAGGTTTGCTTGTAGTTAAAATCATCTTCTCTGAAGACAAAAATTTACAGAAAATAAATRGAACACAGACTTGCTGATAGCTTGCATCATCTTATTTTACAAGAATTTATACTTTTGTATTATGTTTGTGTAGTACAGTAAAATGCATTATCTAGGTAGTTAGTCAATCTAAACCTTTAAAGGTGAAATAATTTGAAATCAATTCCAACTAATCATGTCAAGAACTATGTATCTTAAGAAATACCTTATGCTGCAGTACATTCATGTATATGRAAAAATGCATTAAAATATATCTTAGTTAATCAAGAATTTTTTTGGTCTTGATTTTCCCTCTTTCTTTTCTGCTAKAGAGTATTTTATAATGTATTAAATAGAAGGTAAGTAAAAACTCCTTTTAGCATTCTTACAGTGTTGGCATGGTTTGAMATAACTGAACTGTATTTGCTTGGATATTTTGCTGAAACAAAGTACTACCAAAATTAACACACTTCTGAGGAAGTCCAGTAGTATTTTCTGAGGACACCAGTACTCTCAGAAATCTTCTAAGAGGTTAACCAGCAAATTCCTTATCTAGGAGCCCTTATTTATGAAACTTTTTTCATATTTAAAGAGACTTAAATATTTTGTGTTCATATATGTTAAAATCAGTAAGAATGAAATATTTGAAAGAAAAGATGGATCTCAGGGGTTTTATTCAATATATCTTTGCCAAATGAGAATACTTTTGAATTTTATTGGCACAGTATCATTTTGTTTCACAAACTGATTCTCTTTTGGGAGATCTACACCCTTATTCTTAGCAAAAGTAAATCAGTATTGTCCAACTGACTTCTGTGAAATTGTATCACTGCAAGCCAAGCATGAACCTGGTCCATCTCTTCCATTAAAATTAATGGAAAAAAGATGTGTCCAAATGACCTAGAATACTTTGAATCTGTATTTTCTTGACTTGTGTCAAAACAATGCTTTTAATAGTATATATATTTTTATACATTGTATGTGTAAGTGCATATTAAATATGCTGAATGGCCTAAATGTAAGCTGTGATTGATTATTCCCATATGAGCCCAATCTAATTCTAATCCATTGGTTAGGATATAATAAAAGATTGTTTTCATCAAGGACTTGGCGTCCCCTTGAAAATTGGATTTCAATATGACAGCAAGAATGAACATAGTAGAAATTGGGAAGTTAATCAAGCTTAGCCAGAAGTCATAGCTCATATGAGCCTAGGAGTCCACAGTCTTAAAAATAAAATATAGAGCATTAACATCTGGTGTTAATTAATGATGTGAAACAAACAAACAAAAATGTTCTTGAAATCTTTTCTTCTACTATTTATTGCTTTTACATTTCAGAAAGTGCAAATAAAAGGACCCAATATTTCATCAGCTTTGTAAATCTGGAACCTACAAACTGTACTAGTGTTTAGTAATCCTTTTACTCTATGGGTAGCCTGTGAGTAAGGCTGCCAGATTGCCTTGTATCTCTGGGCATTTCTGGGGAATCTTCTTTTTTCTTAATCCTCTTCACAGAATTTAGAAGGCAGCATGATATACATGAACTTTCCAAAAGGTCCAAAAAATAGATTTGCCCTCTTCTAGGCACTACTGATGTGCTAGAGAAAACGGAGTGTGTCTTATCCACACACATTATTTATATTTGAAAAATATAAGGACTGAGATGAATTTATCATGTGAAAATCCAAGAGATGTTGAATGAGATAATATGATTTTTAAGCAATTTTGCCACAGAATATATTGATTTACTTGACAAAAAATAAGGGAATTGTGATGYTACAAAAAAATTTGTGGCTTTTACATTTTAAAACTTCATAAATGTTGTCTGGACTCTTGCATATGTCTCTTCCTATCCTGAGATGTCTACTTCTGGCAGAGTGTATTGTGGTTTATGTCCATACAGTTCCTGTTGTCTCTCAAGAATGCATTTGTGTATTGCTTTGGCTGGCTCCTAGTCTAAGTTCATTCCCTTTGTGTTTGTGAGGATTGCTCTTCATTWGATGTGAAGCTGCTTTCTAGTGGGGCTGGCTGGCTAAGTTTGGAGTTATCTGCTAACCTAAATAGTGGTCTTTCTTTCAGACTTTATCACCCACACATTTTCAGATGCCCATACAAAACTCCCTTGATTTCTCTGGAAGCCAAGCAGAAGATCAGAGTTTTTCCCCTGTGGAGAAATTTCTGGACTGATGCTTCTTCTGGAATCCATAGCCCTTTCTGTGCAGCAGTTAATGAACTGAGATACCGGAGAAGAGCGAGTTCGTGTTCTAAATGATGCCTCTGATTAGCATGCAAGAACATTTAAATGAAAAATACTGATGAAAGCACACATATTTTCCACTGAAAGCTTCTTTATTTTATATTCATGCTTCAGAGAACATAACTCTCACTATGGAATACTTGCATAATGTGAATGCTGGAATGTGTGCAAAATGTGAATGCTGGAACATTTCTATCACATCATGAGAAGCTGGTCTGAGTCTGTCCACCCTCTACACCTGGGAGTGATCTCTTGGAACACTTGCTGGATCTGTACACTGTGCATTTCGTTTTCTACAGTTTACTGTAGTTTTGTARTATTTGTTAGTCCTGTAGACTTCAAGAAAACTTTGTTTTGCTGGGGTTTGGATCCAGCCAGAGCTTACTGATACACATAGGTKTTGTGGGGACTTGCACTGATCTTAGTGAGAGAGGCACAAACTGCAGAAGRGTTTGGAGAAGCATGAAGACATTAGTCTGTGAGTCTATTTAAATATGAAAATTTATAATCTACCTGCACTTTAATCTCTTAATGAGCAGAAAATTCTGCATGTTTAGAAGTGGGGTGTTCACAATGGCCAATTTAGCCTTTTTTTTTGRTCTGAAACTGTCCCTGTGCTTGGTAGTAAGAGAGGCTCTGGCAGAAGGTATTTCAAAGCWGGAATTTTGAATAAGGAAGTTAACCCCTGAGGCCAAGGATGGCCTTTATAAATACACTTCACTAAAACATTCATATTTTTACTCAAACATGTGGTACACAAACCTGAATTCATCTGCCTTAGGAGTTGATTAGACACCTTGTAAAAGCCAGAATTATGTACCCAATTAGAGTGTTTGTTCTAAGAGATGGTATATTATAACCWCTTGGGAAAATTCAAGAGTCTGCCATGTATTGCATAATTAAAGAAACACAAAAATTGTCAAATAGAAAACCAGACTTAAAGAATGTGGTGGTTTATGAATGCTGTTATTTTTTAAAAATTAAAACTCTTGGACAAGTGTTAGGAGGTTTTATTTGTTAGAAATAATTTTTAATTCAAAGRAAGTCAAGTTTGGAGTCTAAATAACTGTAATCTTGGTAGCTATGCATTYTCATTTCTGTTTTGATTGTAGTTTTAGCTGAGAAAATCTGGGAAGCTAAAACATTTTCTCTAGCACTTAAATAGCTGAATCTGTTMGGAATGGCCTGCACTTGTCACTTTTCCCATCTCCAGGCAATTTGGAACTTTCTTATTTGTGATTTACATGTAACATGAACAAATAAATTTCAGAGAATACATGAAATTTCCAGGCAAATCAGTCCTATTTTATTGATACATTGGTACACAGAGTTTTCCACCAGTTATTTTTATGCAAAATAGAGGATTACCAGATATTTTTTTAACATGACTGCCGTGCAAATGCTTTTCACATTTATTTCGCCATATGTTGACAATTCTAAAGACAAAAATATATCTTTGAGGACTAACAGAATATGAAATTTAACATGTCTAAAACTTCACACTTCAAGGCTGAGACATTTCAGTGAGTTTTTTCCATTTCTTTTGCATAATTTTTAATYCTGTGTTTACACTTAAATTGAAATATACTCAGAAAAGGAAAACTGAGCATCTATAACTGGATCTCACATACTTCCCAAAGAAGAATGTCAATGTGTATTTGGGCTATCTCAGTTTATAATGTTATTATGATATCAGAGTTTTGCCRTATTTTAGAGGACAGTCAGATGGCATATTTTAAAACACCTGTGAAACCACCCCCAGTAGGAAATACATCCATTTCATAATATTTCCATACAACTTAATGAAGCCGTAAATACACATGAAAGGTATCATGAGATCTTTAAATACAGCAAGTATATTCTGCATTTTAGAAAGAGTCTACTAGAAATCCACACGTATATCTTACCTCCTAAAAGAGGTAAAGAAATATTTGAAGGCATATGAAATATTTAATCAACAAGGAACATCAACAGAATAATAAAAATGCAAGGACAATTTGTGATGTAAATCAACATTGCCTATAGTGTTTTAGTGCTGCCAGTGTGTTTCAGCTTAATTTCCCTAAACAAATATTAGAAATTTGCAATTTTAGAGGAGTATTTCTTAGTAATTCAGACAATGACTTTAAATAGAGTTGATCTGCTTTTTTCWCTAAGAAACTAGGTTAAGGGAAAAGTAAAAGGTACTTTCCAAATACATAAAAAACATATTATACATATTATTACTTTAAAGTATATTTCAAATTGAAAGAAAAATACAAAACCATGAAGCATTCCTCACTTAACCTTTGAATAACTGTAAGACAACCAAGTGGTAGGAACTTAAACACAAGAGAAAGGTTTTATTATTTTCTGAAAAGAAATCAATGGAACTATGAACTTCTTCAATATTTTCAGGAAATGTATGTACATTTCTTCCAGAAGAATGTGCAATGTAGCAGTGCCAGCTAACATGACACAGCTAGGTGACATTCTGACAATGGGAAAGTCAATGGGATATTTGTCCAAATTTCCTTCATATGTTCAAACTTCAGTTCTAATCCTATTTAAGTCAGTCTTGCCTCTTTAAAAATCCTTCCATGTTGCTGTTTTCCATGACTAGTGAGTCCATTTTGAATTTTCATAGAGCATTATAAGGGCTACTTATGTTATGACAATGTTAGAAAAACATGCTCCTTTTGATACGGTTTCAAAATAAATGTTCTAATGAATAAAAACATGACTGATGCAATTTAAAATTGGCTTATTTCATTATTCTTGCAGAAGAAAATAAAGTAGATCAAGATGAAATGAAGTAATTTCATATTAAATATACTAATATGGGAATGAATTAGTATTGCATGGGGATTAAGGTGATTTATCAAAGGTCACTTTGGAATCTGTAAGAGAGATAGGAAATWAAGCAAACTCCTGAGCTGTTAAGAACTAAATTGGTCTTTGGACCACTTGGTCTTGACTTCAGGTTTCTCATACAAAGATTATACACCCATATTGAAATTAAATCAGTTTTATCATAACGTTAATGTGTCCAGATAGGATCTTCTACTAGTCTCCACCATGAATTAAGTAACAAACATTAATAAACTAAAATGAAAGGAAATTCTTCATATATTTCTATGTCAGTGAGTTTTGAGAATGCAAAATAGTTTCAGTGGAGGTATACAAGAGAAGACCATGCACCATTAACTTCTGGAATTTCCTGACCTGTGTGGTTGATTGAGCAACCTCAATGCTACATTTGACTGTAGACTCTGCATTTGACTGTGTATATATTTTATACACTTGCACATATTTTAATATAAMCTGTGTGGGGTTTTTTTCATTTCTGAAATAGCTGGAAGGCATGTCCCTTTTTCAGCAGGGGAAAGTTCATGGAGAATATATAGAGTGTGTACCTAGCTTGCCAATGTATATTTGACTGAAATTTTCAGCACAGTGTCTTAAAGGATTTTCTTCTGGCATTCACTTTGCATGTAAGACTTGTCTGGTTTCTCATTATATAAAAGAAAAAGAAGTGTTTGTCAACCACAAGTTTTAAACTACAGCTCTGGTACTATTGCATGCTTGTTTGGGGCCTCCTAGGGAAGTGCAAAGTTAGGCTGAAGTCAATGGGGTTTGTGCAATTTATCAGTGAGCTCAGCTTAAATGTCCCACTCTGCCTCTTCACCGTGTGAAATGGTTGTGGTCTCCACCTCATAACCTTGCCAGTCTAACTGCACAGATACATGCCTGCTGTTCTGGTGGCCTCAGGTTAAATTTAAGATAAAGAGCCATCATATTTGTGAGYGTAGAGACACGTTTAGCTGTCGGCCTGAGGTCAAGCCTTCGAAATAATGTATTGGAGGTAGAAATAAGTAAAATAACTCTTAGAAGGTCCAAAACTCACAAAGAGGCCACTAAAATAACCTAAACTCACAGTCTAGAGCCTGCAAGACCGGTGTCTAAACAGAAAATATAGCTCAGCCTCCWACTCTCTTCTAGCAGTTCCACCCTCCTATAGCAGCACTGACTGTTTTTGTGACAACCAGGAGTCAATGTCAGCTTTGGAGCCCTGGCCCTCAACTCTTCTTTTAACTACACTTATGTTTATTCATTTGATGAAATGCTTTGACATGTGCTGTTTTTCAGTGACCACTTGGGAAAAAGTAATTGATTTAATTTTTTTTAATCCAGTGAACTTATCATCTTGGCTCTGCTGAGAACTGTTTTTGCATTTTATTTACCTCTCACATATTAGGTTTTTGAGTCTGTGTACAGAGGCTGCATAGAAAAGCATCTTATTTAATACAAAGCTTAAGCTGCTGATTTACCAAGTCCAGTCTCCRTAACAGTTGTAAGAGATGAATGTGAGCCCTTTCACTCTTTGCTCTTTCTGCATGTGTCTATAAAGTGCATTATACTCTGCAAGATATGACATATTGGTAAGCAATTTAGATAACAATAATGAGATCGGATTTCATCTAATTTGCATAATCCAAACAAAAAAGCAAAGAAAGCAAAACCTTACAGCATGTCAGTCAGGGAATAAAAAATCTTCCTCACTGGCGTGGAATGAAAGAGACATAGAAGATGAATCAAGCCACTGGACACACATGGTTTTGCCAGCTTCATCCAACAAATAAATCAGCAGTGTCTTCTTGGATCAGCATCCAGTCAGGGTGGAACAGAAAGGAAAAAGAGCTTTTGAGGAATGCTAAGGACGTGACCAAGACATTCCTTAGCAGCTTTAAACAACTTAGCCTAAGGCTCAGTAGCACTTTGGTCATAGCAGCTAAAAGAGATCTGTTTGGGCTAATTATTGAATATTTATTCCTTCATRTTTCTATTCCACAGCCTTTTGTTGCCCATGTTGTGCTCTGTGCTGCTATACCTGTGCTTCTGGGATTGTATTAACTGGGAATCCTGTAGACAACTACACAACCTGCAGTGTAGATGTCCCTCAGCAGCATGAAGGAGGGGCTTCTGTCCTTCACTCAGGACTGGGAAAAGCACCTGCTCATAATATTGTATATGGAATGGCACACAACTGGCCTGCTCCAGGAGGTGCCCCTGTTGCACTGAATTATCAGTTGAGAGATAGAAGGCTTTTAGTTCTTTTTTTTCCCCCAAATGCAGCTTGATTCAGTGTTGCTAAAAAATAACATAATAGATGTGCAATGCTAATAAAWATATTTTCCTTGAGAATTATTAAAWGTCACCAAAAAAATGATGATTTTTTTCACTCACTTCTAGTCCAAAATGAAGAATATTCTGGCATCCTCRTGAATGAATGTCTCTGAGCTTGGCTAACATGAGCTCAAGTAGGGTGGGGCAGTGCAGAGAAAAGAAACCTTCCGGGAAGARTTTAGAACTGTTATTTTGCTACTTCCTGTCTCTGATTTCTATAGATGCTGGAATAATTAGGTGGTTAGGAGAGGTGTTTMATTGTAAAGTATTCCAGAAAACTGCTTTTTTATGAGACAAAARGTTCTAGCAGTTTCTTTTTGCAAAGCAAAATTCTTCAAGGAAGAATCATATTCTACCCTGGGAAAATTACTTAGGAAAGGATGCAGCAAAAATGTGTTTTGCTCACAGCAAAATTTGTAAACCTGGAGTGATTGAGAATAACATATTTCTCTGCCTTTTGAAACTGGCAAAATGCCAGGTTTTTCTGCCTGACTTTATTTTCACATTTATGCAGTTGTATAGAGCATAGTTACATTTGTCTTGGGAGAGGTACACTACTGGCATGAAGTTTCCTGAAAGTGGSTAAGACTACAGGATGAAGTACATCATGGATTGAATTTTTCCTGCACTAATTTATTTCACTCTGGTAAACTAAATGCCACTTCAGTGCCAGAGAGTGGAGATTAAAGCAGAAGTCTTTAGMATGGCTGAAACATGATGTCATGAGAGACTTTTTGACTTTGTTAGTTACTTTGAAAGAGCTAAAGAAAATTTAGTGGTATAAGGATTTCAAACCAAGGTAAAATATGTAGCTACATATAACCTTGCCTGGAGTTTGTTTTCAGGGAAGCAAGTCCTCAAATAAAATTAATTAGGAAACTGCCATATCTTAAAAATCAAAGTTAGATTCCTCATAGAAAAATTAAGGAATTAATGCAATTAATTTCTCCTTGCCAACATTAAAGAAGCAGTGAAAATGAAGATTGGTAGTATTCCATGAAAATGCAGATGGTATATGTGAATATTTAGTTTTTTCTATTCATTGATCTGAAAAATGCAATGTAAATAATTCTCAAGTATTTATTTTTAAATGGCTAAGCTTAAAGGAAGGTCAATATGTCAAGTGCACATTAATGCATGTTGCAGCTCCTCTGAATTTGCTATGTTCCACTGAAAAGTGGAGTTGAATGGAATCTGTTTTAACCTTTGTGCTGCAAGGTTATTTTGAAAAGCTGTGCAGTTGTGCAGTGCCACCTGTTTGAACTACTAGATAATCAAACTATTGAATATTTAATATCAAAGACATGTGACATCTAAAGCCTGATAAAATTACTCTGGCATTTTGACACTAAGCTACATCTGTAAGCTTGRGAAGTCCTGTGATGTGTCTGTTGCTGTGCTGTGTGAATTCCAGCCCCTCCATCCCCCATATACACACCCATGGCTGCCCGAGGGGAATGTGAGACCCAGAGTGGGACTCACAGGAGCCGGGAATGGCTGAAGGYAGCCCTTGGAGGATGCTGAAGGCAGCCCTTGGAGGATGCTGAAGGCAGACACACGGGCAGAGCACCCATTTGTCAGSTGGCTGCTGCCAGCTGCAGGGGGGCAGCGCTGCYGGGGCTGGCAGGCAGCAGGAGCTGTGGCAGCAGGGATGGAGCCCAGGATCTCAGGACAGGGAGGTGGGGGCAGTGAAAGCTTCCCTGGGTGTTTGCCATGAGGTGTCATTGTGGCTGAGCCACAGGTTGCTGTTCCCCAAGGGGCCAGGTGCACAAAGGTGGTTGGATGTGTRTTTGCTCCATAAAGTCCATGGAATGTTTCTCAGGAGAGCAGAATACATAGCAGGGGCCAACTGCTCATGGACTGCTYTCTGATTTTTTGTTGCTGAATCTGTTTCTCAAATAGTTAAGCACAGTGAAATGTACCATAAATGCCTGCAAAACTTCTGTCAAAAYTTCTAGCAACCCAGTATTTTGACAGATGCAGCTTATAATATATAAACATAACAATTTCAGAGCAGATCATCATTTGGAGGAAGAACRTTCTGACTGTTATTTTTATACTGTAGACTCAGGGGCATTTATAATCCTGATAAAAGTTTAGGAACCTCAGCAACTAACTGAAGTAATTTTATTCAATTAATTAATAATTTCAGGAAAAAAAGTTTTAGGTTTTAGGTGCAACAGGTTATTTTTGTTTCTCACTCAAATCAGGTTCCGAAATCATGCAGTATTTGCTGTCCCATCTCTCTCTCTTTTTTTTTTTTTCCATGCAGCTAAGATTAGATTGGAAAAATTATTCGCGCTATGGGTTCAGAATTAGGCAATTTAAGTTTTTTTCTAAGCCAAGTAAAGATAGTGAAATGAAACACCCAAATAACATCTCATTGCTAACAGTAATATTAATTTTTCACAATGTGCTAATTACCTACCTTTCAGAATCTGTGGAGACTTTTGTGATCTCCTTGTCAGAAGGTAATTTTATCTATCCCCATCTCTCTGGTGAGTTTAAGGACTCCTTCTCAACAACAAAATAGAGGCTCTTCTCTTTCCCATCCATGTCTAAACGCTGCCACSATCCTCCACCTCTAAAGGGACAGAGGTTTTTGAAGTTTTATCTGATTTAAAACGAGGACCAGATTGACATTACAGTTTTCCACTGAACGCCCTAATAACACTGGTGTGGAATAAAAATTCATAACTACCTCTGTGTTTACTGTACAAAGTCTGGATGTGATAGGTGTGATCAAAGACTGAGGATCTGGGTTAGACATGTTAGCTGAGCAAAACCCAGAACTTAGCTGCAAACTGTGTACTCAGAGCTCAATGTTGCAAGGACTGATGTAGTTTTCAGTAGGCTTGCAGRCTGAAGGTGCTGAAGTAGTGAGTTATCCACCTTGCTGACAGTCTAATAAATAGGTGCCTGATTCCTATTTTGGACTTTCAGATTTTATAGATTCAATAGTTACTTATTTTAGTGCATTTCTCATAGTAATACAATGTGTTGTACATGTGAGATGTAGCATATATGGGTGTTTCTCTTAATTTAAAGCCTGTCACAGCTGCCCCTATTTCTGCCTAAAAGCTTCATTTATTATTTAGTTGCCAAAAATAATCATATGCTCCTTAAATCAAGAGTTTCAGCTGCTTCATATCTCTGTTGACTTTTTGAAACAACCAGCTTTGCCTAGACACTTTCTGCCTACAAGCACTCCTTTCAACACCAGAGTATATAGTAAGCTGAAAATATTAAATCATAGAGTAAGAATTTTAATGGGATTCGCTGACATGGGGYTCTAAATAATAATTTATTTTTCTGTGCTGGTTGAGGGGTCATCCATGTGCATGAATGCAGTTTTGAAAAGCTAAGACATTMAAGTGAAGAGCAAGCATCAGCTCACTAGTATGGTGTAGTAGTCTGTGTTGTTTGGTCTAGAAATGAAAGCACCCAGGAGAAGTGCAGGTAGTGCCTCTGCTCAGTAGTCTGGATAAAATATCCCCTTTATTTCTACACTCAAGACTTGTGTCCTCTGCAAGAAATGCCAAAGGGAGTTCTTTTGTTTGGCATATGCCTTATTATGAATTTCCAGGGGCTGTATCAGTGAAAAAGCATGAATTGGTAGTACTTTACAGACTGGTTCAGGCAGTAGAATTAAACAGGTCAGCCATGCTCAAACCAAACTCTTTCACCCTCCAGCTGCTTTCAAACACAAAACATTTCTGCAGGTATTTCTTGAATCGAATGGCTGGAGCCATTTTTGCAAWGAGAAAAGGGCATAAATAGCAGCTGCTGGCTTAGGAACATTATTTGCAGCTTAAAGAACTGACATCCCTGGTTTTTGATCCCCTAATTAGACAGAATTTGAAAAAGTTGTGTTTAATTTGCAATTGACTTTAAAATCACAGAGTGTGTATTTCAGAATGACATTAAACAGCTTTTTAATAACCTTCAGAGCTTAGTGCTCCTAAATTGGTCCCCAGTGGTGACTTTGGAGTGCAATAGATCATAGAAGTTCGCAGGGCACAACTTAGTCACTGCTTTGTTCTGCTTTGAGAAATCCTCAGGTGGAGGCAAGTGGGCAGCCCAGGACCTCATTCACTGTGGGCTAGAGGAGGACAGGAGACTGATCACATGCAAGGGAGATCTTTTATGCAGGATGGCTTGGAGAAAATGGTTTAAAATAATGTATTAACAGGAGATGTTTCATTATGGAACACTGTTCCATAGTGAAAAGAGTGGCAGTAAATGGTTCTTTCTCTCAAAAGAACCTCGCATAAAGAATGAAATATGGCCCCAATGTCTAAAATTAATTCCAGAGATTTTTGAGTATTTGTTTGGTTTTTGTATTAGGAAATCTGGTGTAAACAATAATAAAATWGAGAATGAGTACACACACCAATTAATCACAGCTTTTGAAAAATTAAGTATCTCCCCATATCTCTTTGAAGCAGGAAGGGATCATGTGGATAAGGTTACCCTGGTTGATATCGTGTACAAAGATTGAAAAATCCCAACTTTTTCAGTAGTACTTACTGAAGCTTCTAAATGAAATAAAGCTATCATGGGATGAAAATTATGAAGAAAGTTAAGAAGCAAAGATAATAATTTTTCAGAATGACATTGAATTAGTGCTTGAATATCACAAAAACTTGTTCTAGAACTTGTGCCACTTAAGATATTACTAAATAGTGTAGGAAAGGGATGAAGTATGACTTGAAAAGGACTGACAAGGATACAAMATTTTTTTGCGTAATAAAAAAAAATGGAGTCTTAAGATCTGCAGGATTACCTGATAATACTGAATGGCTGGGCAGACAAAATTCGTGTTGATAGATGCAAAGTAAYRCACATGGGGAATATARCATCTAATTATATATGCAGTATGGTGGGCTTTAAGTTGGGCTCRAGAAGTCCCTAAACTGCTGACAGAAGCTGGGAGGTTTAGCAGGGAATATGTCATGTCTGCCCTATATTTTACATGTTCTCCCTAAACATCTGCTACTGGCCACTGTCAGAGAGACAGGGAACTAAACTAGCTGAACCTTTAGTCTGACTTAGTGCAGCTGCTCTTATTCTGGGGAGTGCAAGGCAAAGAAAGGAAATATGATTTTTCAATCTTTTTAACAGTTGAGATTGCAGCTAAAATTAAATGGAATTTCATAAGACAACGGGAAAACACTTTTTTAGCTCAAGGGCTTTCTCTGCTGGATTTCTAAGGTCTGCAGCAAAGGCTTTTATTGCAAAGGTATCTCAGGAAAAGACCGTAATCCTTCATAAGTGAAGAGCAACCTAAACATTAGGGTTGCTTCTATTACATAATGTAGTTAATMTTGCCTGAGATATTACCTCTCATAACAGTTAAAAATGACTTTTTTTTTTTTTTCTAATGAAGGTAAGTCTGAATTGACTGATCGAATAAAAAAAAAAAGCTGTAAGATCTGAATGGGTAGAGCTGTTAAAGAGTTGGGAAGATAATGTACAGAAGTGTGCTCACCAGCGATTTCAGACATTGCCATGAAGACTGTCCACTAAGGCAAAAACTTACTGGGCTCTTTCTTTACATGCTGTGGACTTGAAATATAACAAACCTCTTGATCTTAACGGGCTTCTTTGAATTTCTATACTCTTGATTAGGCTACTCTATGTGACATGGAGTAGGTTGATGGTTAAAGGCTCAGAAATGCATAGTGTGCCTTTGAGGTTCTTAGACAACCTATTTACTGAGCTGTATTCAGTTAGGTAGAATGATAAAACTTTATGGTCTTAACTGCCTGATAATTTGCTGTGAAATCCATCTTCCAAATGATGATTGCATCTCTATTTAATCAAGAGRAATAGCCATCTTTCAGATAAATCTAAACTGCAAGAAGTGCTTGTAAAAGTGTCTGTAGTTTACAAAAAGGCCTTTTTCTTCTCTAAATCCTATAAAATATATAACTGGAGTGGTCTTATTCTTTATATTTGCAGTGAAATCYAAAAGACTGAGGCATTCATTCTGTCAGTTACATGAAGATTTTTTTTTCTCCAGAAGCTTTTCATTTTTTGCACGGAAACTCCATTAGGAGAGTATGCATAATTGTGGGCATGGCATGTATTTCTTCCTTGGTGGGTCTCACTGATGGCAGCTTCAGATAAAAGGATTTAGCAAGAACTGTGCCATGGCAATGCAGATCTTATTTACCTGCAGAAARCATTCTGCTGTCTTGACAGCTCTGTAAGACTGTCAGCCAGGGGCGAAGAATCCTGACTTGTACTCTATTTGGTTGAAACTTAAATGCATGGGAGAGTGCAGCTATTACCTCTAGCCAAACAGAAATGAGTCAACGTGTTGATAGCTTGAATGAATAAGCAACTTTTAAAGAAAAAGTGTTAACATAAGACTCAAATTACCATTCCCACTTCCACCTTTTACAAACCTGAAACTCCACTTCTCACAGGAGTGTTGTCTCTGCATCGGTGTGGAGCTGTGTGTGCTTGCAAGGGAGCTCTGTCATATACTTACCTTTGCCTTATAGTCTTATATTATATATATTTTGAAATCCTTTAATAACCTATGCAGCACAAGCAGGAATTGCAAAGATCAGCACACTGCCTCTCACTCTTGGATCACCACTACAGTAGAAATGATGTATTGGCTGGCTGTCCATATGCTTAGCCCTAAATTTGTCTGCTTGACTGCCATTTTGAAAGCTCACTGTACTGGTTTCTGCGACATTTGTCTCCTATTTACTGGGAAAGAACCAGCAACTTTTTTTGTGCAGTGTTAGTAACTTGGTCTGTATTTGAATCAGCTGCCACAGGGAAGTGGAGTTCAGCTGCATAAATGTACATGTGCATAGTGGGGGAGGGATTCCTCATCTACTGTAAGAAAATAATAAAAATTTAAAGGAATCCTTGGAGGTATTTTGACTGYGCTGGTGGCACATGCTTGGCATATGAAATACTGGACACTTATGCTAGTGCATGTTCCTAATTACAATCTCCTTATCATAAACAATTACTGTTAAATGCAGTGCTTGGTGAAGGGGGAGGAGGAAGAAATCCAGGTAGGATTGTTTGGAGCTGCATGAGTCTGTATTTGCCTCAGGCTTAGTTAGCTGTCAAGAAAACCCCTGGAGCACCCAGAATTCACAGGCTTTACAGCTGATCATAATCAATAAAGRCAAATACTGGAGCTGGAGAAGTGGGCAAACACGTGTTGTCCTCTTGACCATTGCAGACCAGAACTGTGAGCAGCTGAGTAATTGTGGAGAGGCACGAGGGTCAGAGACACACTGGCTTTAGGCATCTGTAAGTGGTGCATGAAGCTCTGATCAAACTGAGGAGATCACTGTGTGAGGTGATGTCTGCTCTTCCGTGGTCAATAAGGATATTTTGTTATTTGTGTCCTTTGGGTTCTCCTGTGTTTCTTTGCGTGAGGGCACAGGATGCTCCCTGGGAGAGTGAGAAAGCACAAAAGGTCAGGCTGCTGCTTGATGAATATCAGCTAACAGCATGGCTGGAATGTTTTCTGCAGYGTCTGGTGAGAGACAGGAACACAGAAATACCAATGGCTCACGTTCATCAGTGCAAAAACTACCACCTGCCATACCACAGCAAATCAGTCTCTTTTRAGATGGCTTTGGAGCAGACTTAAAATGAAGTTATTTGGTCACATCTACTAAAATGAGTAAGATTCTGCTGCACTTTGCTACCTATAGGACATTGTTCCATGCTTTGGCTTAATGAATTTTGGGGAATAAGAAACCCAATTGTCATTGTTAAATGTGTCAGTACAAGGCTTATAGTGTGTACAGTGCTACATATTGTAAGAGAACAGTTTTCTTCAGAACATGACCCAGACCAAAGGTTTTACAGTTTTAAGGTTTATACTAACTCTAATATATCAGGTGAGGATGCTGCTGCCTAAACAGTCAAAAATTTCTGCATATGTCAGATATTTGGTTGAGTATAACATGCTGGGACCTAATCTAAACTTCATTAATTTTTCTGTTTTAAGAATGGACATAGGGTCTGTCGTGACAGACAAGAGATACAAGTTTATCATGTGTTCAAGACTTGCACATTAGAATCACTAAATAAATATTCCCTTTACAGTCTTGCTGTTTGRATGCTTCCTGTCTTCACCTGCTTGCTGTTGATAGAAGAGAATTACAAGTAGACACAGTAATACTGCTGGTTTGGGATAAAAWGTAGGGGATACAAACTCAGGCAACTGGTGCTTTGTAGTGCCAGGTGGATCAACATCTGGTTCTGTGGATCTCCAAGAGTTCCTGGGAGCATTATTTAAAATGGCTCTTACTGTATGGTTGGAAAGGTGTTAGATTCCATAAGAAAGGAGAAATTTGTATGTTTTGATAGGTAATCATAATGCTTCTGTTTAAAAAAATAGCTTGTCTCTATGCCTACAAACTTCTACAATTTTGTCTTCTCTCACACAGAGATAATTTTCTGATGCTATTTATTAGTCTGTTCTTGGTGGATTGACATTTGGGTACTTTTGGACAAGACCAGGATTCTGAGCCCAGCTGAATAAATCCTGCAGTCCCAAGTGTCTSTGTACTTGGCTGACTGAGCTATCTTTAACCATGTATTCCTGTTCACCACTGCARGTCATATATTAGCCTAACATTTCTGCCCCTCCCCAGGTAGGCAGGGTGGGCTTGCAGCCAGCTCAGTCTCTGCCCTYCTGCTGCAATGTTTGTCCTCAGAAAGCTTGGTGGGATTGAAACCTTGATGATGTRGAAAGTTTGCTTTAAACCTGTTCCTTAGAAAAGATAACCATGAAAAAATATGAATTTAGGTGGGGCTTCATTCTCATCAGCTTTTTTAAAAGAATGAAAAGGGTGACAGTGGAAATTGCAAGGAAGATACAGAGAAGATGATCATTGCCAGCTGTCCTTTAACACACAGGRATTGTGATTTTGTCTGATTTAGTTGAATAGCAATTTACTGAGTCAGACTTCTKGGTTCCCTGAGAAAAGGACCTGTAAAAATTAATGTTGCATCATTTGATACTATGTAGATAGTGGTTGTAGACATGTAGGTGGTTTTGAACAATCACTGTTCCTAGTAAGGATAATAGGCAGCATTTTGACTATCTTGAACCGAATCTTTGTTCCTGTCTGAAGACAATAGCCTTTTTTTAAAATTTTTTTTCACCTGGGAGCAGTTTCTAGGGATGAGATTTCTCATTTTATCTTCTTTCCTGGAAGAGTTAGGATCTGTCTGTCATAAACAGTTGGATTGGTGGTCATTTGCCTTCCAGTTCTTTGGGGGATGTCTACTATAGGGATCCAGCAGAGACATAAATGACTTCCTTAACCTGTAACAAGTGTCTTTAATGCTATGATAAAAAGCATTTGCCATGAAGCTCCAACCTGTTGCATGAGTTGTGATGCACCTTCTTTATTTGTCTCATGGTAAATATGTATTTTAAATTAAGGAAGACAAGGAAAAGAGATAAAGTCTTGAAGAAAGCTTGAATGAGCATCTGTCATGTTTCTCAGTTTTTGTAAGAATAAAAAGGCTGCTGCAAAAAGGCTTTAGGGTGAATATACTGGAAAAGCAGGTAAATGAAACTAAAAACTGAGTGAGTTGATGTGGAAAAAGCCCACACCTCTCACTTGCTAGCCAGTTCTGCAGTCACCTACCATTTGTATTTGGGAAAAAGACTCACAACSCAGTAAAATCCAAACCAAATATTTCTCCCACGCTTTTACCACTGCAACCAACTCTGACTGTATGTGTGGAAATCAGGAGCTTTATAGGCTCTCCATATGTTATTTTTCAAGGGGGACTTTAGGGTTTTTCTTATTTAATCTCTTAAAGACTAATACTGGAATATGCTGTGACCTTGTTCTAAACTTRCTTCTACTTTATATCAATGTTCTGGTGAGTCTTTTGCTCAGAGTATTTGATTTAGACAGAAAGAAAATTTAAAATTTAGCTTAAATATTGATTTGTCTTAGTTCCTCCAGGACTTTTTCTTCTGCATGATCCATCTTACCGAAGTTTTGCCTTGATATTTCCATCTTACTCATATCCTGAGATGGATTWAATGGTACAAAACCTGTGATAAATAATTTTATAGCCCTTTGTAAACTTTTGATAGTTATTATACAACCAGACAGCTTTAACCTGAGCCCAAAAGTAATCCCTCAGAGTCAGGGAGTCTGAGAGTCCTGTCTTTTCATTCAAAATTGTTTAAAATRAGGCTCTGCCTAGTGTTATAGCCTGTGCCAACTGCTGGTGTTAGAGACTGTGGAAGGAACCATTTCCTGCAAAGGATACTGTTAGATTTGAAATGTGAATTTGTGGCTTTTATGKTTTTTTTGGCAGAGGTTTTATTTTTTGTGTGATTGTAACCTGTTGAGATATAAGGGTAAAATGAAYAGTGAGTATTTCACTGAAGTTCTGTTTACTTAAACTTTTCAATTTATCTGCAGAATTGACAAAAATTCTGTCTTCAGTCTTATAATTAGAAAATAAATCCATAACTTTTATCTACAGTATAGCTCTCTTGAAAAGGAAGAGCTAAGTTAATTAAAATACAATTAATTTTCCTTGGATTTCTTTTGAATTATTTTTTAAATTGTGTCCTAGTAAAAATGTGCTTTGAAAAGTGTTGACTAAAAATGGACTTAGAATTTGAAAACTTTATGATTATCTTCTCTCTTAGATAYAAATATGCTGAGGATTTACTCATATAGGAGACCAGAAGATAAAACCACTAGAAGATAAAACTTCTTGAAATGCAAAAGCCCATTGCCTAATTCAAAATTTCCCATATTTGAAGGCAGTTCAAACTATATGTTTTATAATAGTTCAGGAGCAGTAAAACCTTATAAGGTTTTTTTGAATGAATAACTATTTCAGAAGCTAGCCAAGTTCAAGGGCATTCTTATCTGCTGTACAGTTCCAGCCATAATTTCACATAATTTCTATTACTTCATAAAGCTGATGTCTCAAAACATATTTCTGACCACTGTCAGGCCACTTTTCAAGTTCAAACATGAAACTCCCTCAAGTACAATGCATRCTGCAATAGTTTTCAGCTGATTTAGTGTGGAAGGAATGTAGCCTTTCTATGTATAGTGGAATTTACCTTATTACTGGGTGCTTTTTCCCTTCTGGGACCTACTCAGGCCTCTTTTCTCAGGCATAACTTTATAGGGAGTAGAACTGAACATTTGCTTAAGTCAGGAGTGCTAAATTAGGCAAGTGTGAGATGGAAGAATTGCTACAAAATAYCCAGGAGAGCCATAAATTAACAATGGCAAAATATGACAGTTCTCTGTTCTCTTATAAATCTTGGAGATGTAGCCCTGGCAAGGAASTTAATCTTTCTAGAGGCTGGTTTGTGACTTGTAGAGTACTGAGGCAGCTGATGGAAGGAAACTTTACCAGCCCCAGTATGGTGAACAGCACAGATGGCTTGATTTCCCCATAAATGAACATTGTTTTTTTGAAGCTGGCAGAATCTGTGTTAGAAAAAATTCCCAGCTCAGCAGCAGCACTTCTGTGTACAGCTGTGTCTTGCATCTGTCAAAGCTCATCTCCAAGCAGTGGAGGCAGCTCTACAGTTCCATCARCAGCACAGGACATAAACACTTGGATACCAATACAGGATGCCTCATAGCTTTTGACCCACTTTTATGCTGAAGGTGGCATACAGGGCACTGAATATTGCAAGTATCTGTCAACATGCTTAAAGTATTATTATTTATCATTTTATTACCATGGGTGTCAGTTGGACAAGTTCCTTTCTGGTTTATGCCCCTACCATGCCCTTTTTGTTATTTTTTGAATTGAAATACATGAAGAGAGATCTGTGATGTCAGTGCTGGAAATTTCAACCTCACTCAAATAATAAAAGTTCTCTTGTTTCAAGCAGCTAGGTTGCTGTCTTTTTTCTTGCTTTGGATACTCAGCCCRTGATTTTGTGAAATCAAAACGCCTGTACAAAGCTTTAATGGATTGTAACCTACAAGTTTGTTCTCTATGTTGTAACTTCCTGAAGGTAAGCAATAAATTATTTTGTTAGGCAGTCAAAAATGGTGCAAGAAGCCTATTAATGTTATCACAGTAACGCCAGCCAAAATGTCTCCACCTGAAGCTGTRTTTAGAAATGAAAATCAAAGAGTCAGTAAAATACAGCAGACATCACTGAATGATAGATTTACAATGAATGTCTTGGATAGCTTTCTGTGAGCTTTAAAGCCAATGAATATATTTTATCTGATTGTAACCTTTCCAGAAAAATAAAAGCTATGCATACAGTGTGTACTCCATCAGACTTTACAGTATCAACTCTTTTTGGCAGAGTTACTAACACAAATGAGTTCTTTTTCTCCTACCTGATGAATACCATAGTAATTTCTGTGACCAGAACACTAGACATTTTGATTATCTGCTATCAGTTAACAGTTATTTCCTGCTACTGAAAGATGCTTGCCAAATATGTTTTTACAAAGTACATACAGAAGTCCTTGTTTTTGAGTTTTCTCTATGCTACCGAAAGCCTGCAGGAACAGAAAAGAAAGAGATTTGCTAAGTCCTTGCTGAGGGATCAGCACAGCTATAACAAAAGGRTATGTAGAACCATGGTGGAAGATTTGAATCTATTGACAATAGCAACACTTGTTTCTTAATTCTTGTTCTTATCTGAAATTTGTCCTCTGGTGAGTTTAAAATATTTTGCTTGAATTTCTATTCAACAAGTCCCTATGTCTCAAAAAAATTGCCACACATGCTGTACAATACTTTGTGTTAGCCTTACTAGAGAAAAAGAAAAGTTTCATAGTTCTATAGCTGACTGAACCCTTCACATTTGAAACCAGATATATCATCTGAAGAATTCAGCAAATTTAACAGATAAAGAGTTCAAGAATGGGTTTATGTAAGATACATGTGTTCTGGCTGGATGCAGACATTCAGTCCTGCTTTCCAAATTACATTTAGAAAGTATTTATACTTTCTAGGTACCAATGGCTTTGACTGAAAAATAGGCCTTTGGCCTGGGGATTTAGGAACAGTGCTGTTTCAGAATGTATCTCAGTGTGTTCTTATCCCAGCCCACTGAACAGTTAATGACACACTCAGTTTCTATTTCTGTGAGTCTCAAGGCTGTTGTACCACCACGTTTCAAGGCAGGTGCCAAGTGGGTGGGCAGCCTGCTGCTGATCCAGGTGAGGTCCCCAGCATCTTCTGCTGAGCAGGTCTGCAAATCAGTGTGTCCTTGGGAGCTCAGGCTCTTGTCCATGCTTGATTTCCRTTCCTGCTGGACGCTGCTGGGGTTGTTTTTTGGGAGCTGCTCAATTCCTTTTGACAGTAGACAGTGAGAAGAAAATGGGGAAGGAGAGAGGAAATAAAGAAGAAGAAATTGGCAGGGAGCCTATTTCTCTCATACTTGCTGCTGATCAGGTAGAGAGAAAGAATTCATTATCTGTCCCCCACTCCAGGGCAACCAGCACGAGTTCTCTGCCACATGAAACAAAGCATCAGTCTGATGGTACAGTAGACTGATTTTTGTGTGTGACATTCTTCTGTGACCAGGTTTAGCTGGGTGTATTTCTTACACATGGAATGAGAGAGCGGACATTTGAAATGAGCATAGACTTTGATCATCSGTTACACAGCTGAGCACAGCTGAAATTCAGGAATCCTCTTGGTTGCAGACAGTTAAACACAGGATGTTCCAACTCATGTCGCTTTCATAAGGTTATCTACATACTCTGTAGCCCCAAGTGGTCAGCAGTCAGAGGCAAAGTTCTCAAGAGATCRTGGGGTGGCTGAGGAATCACTCCTTCAATATAACAAGCTAATAGCAACTGATTACCACATTTCAAAAACTACTCTCATCTAAGTAGGTGATTTCTATATTTTTGTTTTTCAACCTTATGGAATCAGATTTCTGATTTTTCAGGTTTCTTGTGTTATTTGTTCTTCGTATGAAGACRGAAAGAATCAGGAAATACAGCAGAATATCTTCTAGAGCTCCATGAAGCCAGGATGAGGCTCTAAGTGAAAAAGTGATAACAATGAATTTGGCTATAGACTGTGGCCCAGATGAAGGGCAGTAGATAGGCTTGCTGAAATAGAAAATCTTGAGAGTGTCTTAATAGCCACAATATTTATTCTAACACCATTGAGTTCAGAATTTTAAGGGACTGAAAGGCCTGAGTATGCACACATGCACATGTCTCGACCAGTTCACCAGCAGAAGTGACTGCAAAGGATTTTACTGGTCAATCCAGCAACAGCTTGAATATTTTCACTGGGGAAGGAATATTCTTGGATAGAAAGGAGCATTCTTTCAACAGGGGTAATACTTTGAGTGGRGATGAATTATTTTTGTTTCTAAATGTTTTTTTCTCACAGATGCTATACTAAAAATACACTGAATTTTTTTTTAGTACGTTTGAAAAACAGCAAGTCGGGGATAGGTTTGCTTTTAGTTTCTGAGTCAGTGTGAGCARATCTGAACTGCTAGCCCCTTAGAATGACACAGACATGAAAGGGATGTGTGTATCCTTTCACTGTGCTGAGATACCAGGATAATTATCCAACATACGGTTACCTCTCAGTGCTTTGCAGGGCATTTTGAATGAAGAGACTGTGAGGATAGCTGATTTTAATCTGAGAATCCACTTTAAAGGGGCTCAGGAGATTCAGTGCTAATAGAGGAGCTAAGTGATACAGAAGTATTACTTACTCCTCAAATGCGAAGATGAAAATGAGAATCCTTAGATAATACAGGATGGAAATAGATACCTGCTGATCTTCCCCCAGGCTCAAAAAAAAGACTGAATGAGGAGTATGGAAGGAAGCTGATGTCATATAGCACTGTCCTTTATCAACTCTTTTCATTCATTCCTGTAGAWCTGAACTCTATATTTTAACTCTGAGAATATTGAAGAACTGCTACATCTGTTTTAAGGGAAAGTTTGGTCTCTCTGGTGCAAAATCAGTTCATTGTACAGTAGAATGCAACAGGTCATCATGATGCATGCATGCTTGGATGTGGCTTGTGCGTGTCTGAGTGTCTGTGGCTTTTTACATCTGTATGTTTTATCACACCATTCTAACCCCTTCTTTTAGGCTTCACCTGTCTTAATTTTGCACCCAAGAGATATGCCAGATTCTTACTGAGGCCCTTGGAAACTGGCATAATATAAACAGCAATATTAACAATAACTTGCCAGAAAGAACAATGCAATCAGAAGAGCTTTGCTTTGATCCTCTTTACTTTCTTTTTCTGCTGTATTTATACAACAGGTTTACAACACTTCCTTTCCAGGAAGTGGTACTATCTCCAAATTGACTTTTGTCAGATTGATACCTATTGWGGAGCAGTGGTTTGGTTTTATAGGACAGAAAACTACAGGTAGTTCTGAAAATCTAAAAATAATATCTCAGTTAGAAGAAAAGTACATTATTTTTATTTCTGACTTTAAAAATTYCTTCAAAATTTTCCATGGACTATTTCTATGCCCCTCAAATCACAAACCTTCATGCTAATATTCTGCTGTCCCACATACTGTGTTTCTTGCCTTTATTGAAATTGTGTGTTCTGCTTTGGGAAATACACAGTGCAAACGAGGCCTGAACTCTTTTATTCAGCCAGGAATACAATTGTTCCACCGTGTATGTAAAGGCAATAAAAGGTGAGCTAGATTTAAGTACCTAATAATGAAACCTTTAGCTACATAATAATGTAAGAATAAGAGAAGATTTATGAGAACAGAGGGAAGCAAATGAATRAACCTTTTTCAGCAGAAAGCAAATAAAACTCTGTGATCAATTTTTCAGGAGGAATAGTATCAAAGAGAACATTGGAATGAGCTATATGATCTTTAAGATCCTTTCCAACCCAAATCATTTTATGAGTCTATGATTCTATATTTTCTCAGGTCATTTTAGTACAGAAACTCAAAAAATTACTCTCTTTTGGGGCTTCAGTACCTATGTGGTACTAAAGGATCGTATGTTTTTGGCTCAGAAGGTCGGGAATCTGACAGTACCAGGTATCATTAAGAGAGTTTTGTTTTCCCTAAATGACATTTCTGGAACTGGAGTCCCCTATGGAGTTCTGAGCTTGTGTCTTTATTTCCTGTCCTCCTGTGATGCAGGGAATAAAATGTTTCTTTGAATGCTTGTTCTTTGTTGAGTGCAGCATGGAGACATTTGAGAATCAACAGTCCCTTGTGTTTACAGAAGCAGTCACTTCCCCACTGCATGCTGTCTAGGAATTACCACGCTAGTCAATTTGGGGGAAATTTGCAAAGTGGTGCACAGGGAGTCACACAGTTAAATCCCATTGATGTTAATAGGAGTCATGCAGCTAAATCCCTGCACATTGCTTTGTAATTTACCTCTTTGTGTTTCTCAAACCTGCTGGCTCATGACTAATTTGTGTCTCTTATAGAAAAGCTTGAATGTGTTTTTGGTAGTGGAATGGGCACAGCCTATCTTTCACATTTTACCTGAAGTATAAATATAAATTCTAAAATACARACATTAACAATTGATGCCTTCATATATTTGCCTATATGGGTTCCTTAAATGTTATGGAGTAGTGATAAATCAAAATTAGCACCAATCTCCACAGTCCTCAGAACCTAAACTTCATTAAGAAAGAATATAAAATTACTAAAATTTTTGAAAGCTAAACCCAGTTCACAGGGACAAAAAAAATTGTTTCAGTGAAAGCATTATGTCTTGAAAATTTGCTTGATCAATTCTGAAAATGCTTTGAACTTCCTCTTTGGTTTTCAGAAAGATGTGAGCTAGAATTTCTAAATTAATTTCAGTTTTCTGAAGAGAAATGCTTTTAGGTTCATTCATGGGAAGGAGGAAATGCATTAGCCAGTGTTTCTAAACTGAGGTCAAAACATGGTGAAGTGGATTGRTGCAGGCATGAACGGGGTTTGCTCCTATGCGGTTTAAATCTTGGTGTTATGGTGATGAATATCATTGGGCAAATTTACACCATGACTCCAGCTAGCCATGAGATTGCCAAAATGCCCATGGAAGCTGTGGCTCCAAGGAAGGTTATTAGTTCAGTTGCAGCACCCTGCTGATGTGGAAACAGAGCTTCTGGTTCAGGAGCTGGCTCAGGCAGCRCTCTCCAAAGAGTCTTAACACCACCCACCACTGTGTGGCACAGGCATGCCCACAGAAACACTCATAAGATAATAAGTGACTTATCTTCTGGGTAACGTTTGGATGATTCCCAGTAAATGGGGCTTAAAACTGCACCATGAATGCTGAGAGGAAAAAGAAAATATTGCTTCATTTTTACTGCTGATTCACTTACTGAGTGGAAAGTAAGTTATGAAATCATGTAATTAAGGACCCTGTCAGCAGACGTATATGCAGAGCAGGCACATACAAGGTGGAATAAGCAACCTGATATAAAAATCCTGTAACTGCTTGGTTGGTCACTGGAAGGTCTGAGACATACCTTGGGCAACAGAGGTCAGGCTGGTTTTCCTTGCTCTCACTTTGGTTCCCTATAAAAGTTTCCAAAACATTACATGATTTTCACATGGGAGTAAGGGTGTAAGCAAGAAAAGCAACTTTTTAGGTGGAGGTTAGAAGTTATTTACAAGTTAATCTTATAGAATACATGCACATTTCTTTTGCCTTTGTAATACAGAAGTCAGACTCTCATGTAGTCCTACAAAATATAAAGAATGTCAGAATCTTTTGTATTTTAATAAGAAAATTGGCTGTAAAGCTCTGTATTCTTGGCTTTATCTGGCTTCATCATGGTTACAGGTATATGAGAATAGCCTTTCTCACAGTGCTTTGATTTTTCTGTTTGACAATGTGGTACACCAAGGGGAGTTTGACATATCTGGGGCCCTGCAAACATCTGGACAGAGCAGGCAGAGATATTATGGTTCACCAGAAACTGGCTTCCATAGGTTGTATCCGTCCACTTGTGTCTCAGCATTGCATCATGGGCTCTCAATTTGTTAATCTCTGCAGGCATCATATCTGTTCATAACAAGTGGTTTTGATTGGCAGGTGAGCAGATGGGGTAAACTGAAAGCAGCCAACTGAGATGCACACCTGATGACTGACGGTGCTTCCAGCTTGTTTTAACAGCAGAATCTGCTTTAAGGGAAACAGACAGCTTCACAAACTTCTGATTCAGTACTCTGAATAGAAAGGCAATGCTCTGATATGTTGCACCCACGGCCAAAAGGAAAGAAAAAGCACATTAAGATACTTGGATTGCATAAATCATAATATTCTACTTTTCAGGACAAGTTATGAAAAGTCATTTAAGCTGATATTAATAAGTATTAATAAATGTTGTTGGAAAAGCAGAAAACCAATCAGAATTTCAGAAAAAGAACTTCTTAAGCGTGTCAGGAACAAACAACAGTTCAACAACTGTATCAGTAGGACATGAGATAAGGGTAGTAATCCCCAACATGGAAAAGGAAGTGTACAACAAATATTTTTTTAAATCTGTTCCTGAAGAAAAGCAGGATGATGTATTCCTATGATAAAGTATTACGGAAATACTTTCTATTGAGCTAGAAGATAAGGAAGACCATAAACTTACACAGTGCAAGTTAAATATTTTTCTGAAATCAGCAGGASTGGCCCCCTTGAGTGCCAAAGAAGTCAGAATGAGGAGATTGAATTTCTTTTACTTACTTGCAAATCTTGCAGCACTGAGGAATTTTAAAAAAATCCTTCAGAAATCAGTCAAACATGACTGGTAATAGATTGACAATGAAAGAGAAGTCGCTGCTCTTTGGCAAAACTGGTGTAAGGCTAATCTGGAAAATAAATGATTGGGAAAATGATGCAATTAGTAAGATTTTAATGAAAAATAGGACACGCAGAATTTGAAATTACAACAATACTTGATAAAAATAACATGTCTAAAGCAAGTATCTCACTAGTGCATATGTTTAGTGAAGATCATGTAGAAGACAGTGAGCACCCATGGATTTTCTCTGTGCTGCAGTGGAAGGAGGTGGTGCCACTTGTAAGGCTCAGGCAAGAATCACCAGTAAAAGTTTAAATGYCCACCTCTGTATCCATCTCAACTTTTAGAAACAATTAATTATTTAATACCAACTAATAATTTCTCTACAGAGAGAMTTCAGAGCACAATCCCTTCCTGAAGTTGTTATCTGAATTAGGTTATCTAAAGTGGTCTGAAGGTGCACATGTCTCCTTGCACAGGAGACTGGAAAACTCTTTCAGTCTGGATGTGCTGCCTCAAGAGAGTAATCCACCTGTGAATTAGGCTGGATCTCCCCTCCTCCACAGGTACCTTCTGTAAAATAACTGTGAAAACTGTTCAACGTAGTGGTTACTGGACACAAACTGTAAACTTATGTTAAGTAGATTGGACATCTGGATATTTCACACACCCTTAGAGCTTTTCCTTTTAAATAAGGAAGTGTTTGAGAAAACATTCAAATACAAGTTAGATATAAGTTCCCCCTCCCCACCTGTCAAGCAAAATAACAATGTGCATTGTGTCTAGAGTATTCAGCTTCATTCTGCTCCATTTTTAGACTCGTGGCTTTCAAACAGAAGTTATTTATAGGCTTGTCCAGCCACAAAAGAAGGAAAAAATGATGTAGACAATACACAGAAGTATGGAAACTGTCAAGCAGAAAAGAATGATTATCATAATATAGTGTTCTAAATTAAATAAAAAAATGGTTTACTGATAGATCTCCAAGTGTTGTGTATGGGAACTCATCATCCTGTGATGCATTTCTAGGCTAAATATTATTTAATACTTTAGTAAGTAATATAAAAGAAAGTAGAAAATAAATGCTGGTAAGACATATATATCACAAAGACTACTAGAGAAGTTGTTAATAGGATAAATAAATAACACGGAACAGTGTGAATTTTTTTGCTAAAAACACTGAAAATATTGCTTTTGGTGCTGCCAAATAAAACATCCCACATCTGGAAAGGAAAACCACAGTCAAGTTCACAGTGTGTCAGGCAATGCTCTGGAAGGTAAAAAATGTCTTCAAGACTTGTCTAAAGATCTGACTTATTTTGCCATGAGTCTACCATAAAAATAAAAATCTCTGTATTAAACTGGAGAAAGCCGTTCAGGAGCAGGGGATGGCATTGTGAAAATACAATAAGTAACATCTGAGTTACTGAGTCATAATTCTGAGTCCCATTAGGGCATCTATGCTCAGTAGAGGAGATTACAGGAATGATGGAATTGGAAAAAATACAATGATGATCCTCCATCTCATAATGTCGATGAGACCCACATGAGCAAAAGGAGAGGTACAAATGAAATTTTATTGCATCAACCAGTTTTTTCATGAGGGAGGTGAAATTCAGTCATAAAAAGGGAATGATCTGATCACAGTGATGCAAAGAAAGCTAGATGTAAAAAACCTCCCTAAAATTAGAAGATTGATATATAAATGAGAAATGAACTGCAAATGTTAAAAGTAAGAGGAAGTAAACAAAGAGCTAATACTGTGTCAATTTTGACAGATTATCTATCACTAGGGTTATTTTTAGGTAATTAAAATGAGTCTTTTTAATAAATGCTTTTACTTATACACTGTGGAGTTGCTGCAGAAATTAGACCTGCTCCCCTGATATGCAAGTGTCAGATTAGATAATCACAACAGCTTTTGTAGGCTTCAAATGTAATAATATTAATAAACATTTTGCAAATGATCATATGTTTTGAGTTACCTCTATCATTAACTGCTCTGCTCCCTCTGAGACCTGTGCTTCTCAAACAGTACAGTGCTTTGACAAGGTAAGGCTCTCATCTCAATTTTAGAGGAAAAAGTATTTTTTCTCTTTATTTGTTTTGTTGGTTCTTTGATGGTTCCTGTTAATTTCTGTGTACCTTGTTCTTCCTACTGTAATAAAGAACATTGAATTTCTGGGGAGATAATGAGATCTATTATGTAGTAAAAAAGCCTTCTCCAGTAGAAATACCACAGTGAATTCCATAATGTGTTATTTGGGACTGAGTTTAAGCACTTAATGATTTCTCTTGCTCTTATTCAACATCAGTTTGCCAAAAAGAGCAGGCTCTCACAGGAAAATGAAAGATATAGTAGACTATATTTTTTATATAAAAATTATAAAGGATTTTAAAGAACAATTTATGCAGGAGAAGAAAGTATGAATACCAGTGGAAATATGCAGGAACACAGAAGATGTTAATGAGAAAAGGAATTGCAAAAATTACAGAAAAGGTGCTGCTGCTACAAGATATTAAATGAGTGAATCCACACATTCTCCTGAGACCAAGAAGAAATAGTTTCTTTAAGGCTGGTCTCCAAGAGGAAAACAATGTGACTGAAAAAATTATTAAATTCCATTAGTAAGAAGACAATAAAATTAGTAGCAAAAAAAGAAGTTTGAAGTGTGATGACACAGACCATTGGACCAAAAGTAGTAAATGAAATTACAAAAATTTACAAATTGTTAGTTGTTTGGCAGTACTTCTTTTTCTGGCATGCTTATCTTTACGAGAAATATATTTCTTCAAGCAGTGTTTGAAAAAAAATGAGGCTTCAGTAGGTGGGATGTGGTTTGGGTGAAAATGAGAAAGGGGCATGAGGCAGGTGAACAGAGCCCAAATTGTCTTCCTTTCCTGGTTTGATGTGATGCCAAGAAGTTTCTCTGGTCATTGGCACAAGTGTCTCCAGCCCAAGAGGATGTTTAGATTGTCTGCTCTGTCTTCTGCTCCTCTCTCTTTGCATTCTCTGCAGCTCTGAGGTTAAGGGCTGGTAAATACTGCAGTTACCCATCTTTTACACAGATTACCAGATGGTCAAAATGAAAAAAAAGCTCCTATCAAAGATGATGGTTCACCACTTGATTTGCTTGGGGTAAATCAAAGCAGAAAAATTGCAGCTGAGTTTAATAGCTCTGGTTATTCATTAATCTGCATTACTTAGAGGCACCTCTTGTAGTGCATGGTCTGTGCCATGAGACAGGAATGGCTCTGCACATGGGTGTTCATCTTTGCAGCACAGCCAGGCAATGGGTTTGTCACAGTAGACCTCCTTTACAGCCATTAAAATTATGAAAATCTGGCCATTACATTCAGGGAGTTTTATTGTGCTAGCCTATGGGGTGKCTAGAATAGTAACTGAGATGGATCTGTCTGCATTAGTCCTTGCTGGTTCCTAGCTCTAGGGATGAACCTGTTGGAAGTGTTTCTGTCTTACCTGGCACACAGGGATGCTGCTTTGGGACCGTGGCTTCTAAGCAGTGTGGTGCTCCAAATCTCATGGCTCCTGGTGTGCGTCATGAGCTGAGAGAAAAACCACCTAACTCCCTGTAAAGAACTCCATAAAATTTTGAAAAAAAAGTAAAATATGAGAATAAAGATTATTTTTTAAGATACAGAAAAGTAATCTTTCCTTCTCCCTAAACATGGTGACATTTTTTTAGATTCTCTTTTACATCTCTGTTTTTCTGGACTGCAGCCAAGACTGAAAGCAAGAAATACAACTATGTTTCCAAGAAAGTTGTAATTTTCTATTCAATTGCTAACACAGCAACAGGAGAGTCAATTTAGTTCACCTTAGCATTTTGGGGAGAGATGGTGTTTAGCCTCTACATGTCAGGAGGGATGCAAACTACTGGGGAGAAGTGGTGGCAGCAGGAAAACACATGCATGGTACAAGCAAMAACAGCGATTCAAAGGAGATGAAAAAGAAGAAAGGAGTGAATTTTCTCTCTTTATTTAGGCAACACACCTGTAGTCCTAATACATAACCTCTTTACTGGTTATGTAAGGTCTCTACACCGTGTTATTTGATGCAAAGGAATTGTGAAAAAAGAACAGACAGCAGTTCTATCGTAGACTCCATTAGGGGTGACCTTAGTGCAGAAATCTCCCTCATCACACCTGTGCCTGGCAGTGCAGCACCTTTGGGCCCCTCAGACCCCGTGGGTGGACGTGGATGKGATGAAGCCCTGGCACACCAGTGACACCAGTGACTTCAGGAGCCTCTGGGGCAGCCACCAGAGCAGCCAAGCAAGAGCTTYGTCCCCTGGGAGCCTCTGGGAGGASYAAGGAYCTGTGCATGAATGAACATGGGTACAGAGGAARCCAAAAGGATTCAGTGGGATTGATGTCATAAAACCAGAACCCAGCGCCACGACTGCGAGGGGCAGGGTGAGCCTCTGCACCAGTGATCCAGAGAGAAATGAAAACAARACCTCAGGCACCAGGCACCTGCAGTGCTGAAAAATTAGTTACAGTTTCGTGCCATTCAAATGGTGGTGTAAGCTCAAGGGAATGGGGATTTCAGTGCTCTAGAGCTGTGTGAGGTGAACAGGCACTGGAAAACATGAGTTTTGTCTTTATGCCATTGTTTGCATAAAGGGAGAAGACACCTACACTTGGCTCCTGTACCTTCTCTGTGAAATGTATTTCTTCAAGCAGTGTTTGAAAAAATGAGGCTTCAGTAGGTGGGTTATGGTTTGGGGAAAAATGAGAAAGGGGGATGAGGCAAGTGAACAGAATTCAGAGAAAGGTATAGAAGAAAAGCTAGTTGTGTGTGGATACCCTTTATTTTTAATGCTGTGATCCAAAACCTTCAGATGCAGTAAAAAATCTGATATTTCAGGTAAAAAAGAACAGGCAAACAGGATATTTAGTCATATTTAAATGGAAACACGTTTTTGTGAGCTATAGTGATATTGAACTTCAGCCTTCAGCGACTTCCCCCTCACAGTACCAGCCCATTACTTGTGAAAATATGTTATTTTCTAAAAGTATTGGGCAAGTTTTAAAGGCATGTGTGCACAGGAATGAAAACCATTTTTAATATTTCTGGAGGTATATATCACCTTATGAAAGGGAAATTGAAGACAAAACAAAACCAATCAAATAAGGTATGAAAAATTTAAGCATATAACATTAATAAGTGCCTATTGAAAATAAATGCACTGAAATTTTTAGATTGTAGGTTCATTTTGGGAAAGGACTTGAGAATTACAAATTTGGGTCCATTCAGAATTAAAAAGAAAGTGTTGGTTTTTTAAACTGCTATTTGGTAAATGGTTCAATTTAATGCTGCTTTATGGTCTAATGGGGGWCAGATAGCTGCTGTGGAGTAGTGCCGGTTTTTCTCCACTTCCTGTGGTGTTCAGAATGGAACAACCTTGCAGACTCAGTTGCCTAAATTTAGGCACTTGTATATGTGTTCAACCATAAAATGGATTTATAAACTTCTGTAACAGACAATGGAATTTTAATCTGAAGCACACCTGGAGCTTTGGGGCTGGTTGGTCTCACCACAAGGCAGCTGAGCTGCCCTCAAGTTTCTACTGACTGCATGGGCTTGAGGTGGGATTCAGGCATTCAGGTTTTATGTATCCCATTCAGTATTTTTAAATGTCTTCCTTTAGCTTTCAGGCATCYCTTTTTATACCTTTGCATCTTTGTTCCTCTTGTTCTTTTTTACCAAAAGCTCCGTGGGTGCAGTTTGGTATAATTCCATTGATATCTGAGTAACTTTGCTGATTTACACTRCTGCAGCTTTCCTGCAGCTTGGAGGGTTTCTTTTAATGTCCCATTTCTGTGACCATTGTTGGATTATATTTTCACTAAAATTTTCAATGTTGTAATTAATTTGGAAACACTGAAACTCAACATTTTAACTTCTAAAGAATGCTAATCAGCACTTCTAGCTTCTTTTTTTTTTTCCAGTTTCAGCACTGGCCCATAAACATCTCATTAACAAGAGACTGTTGCAAATGTTTTCATTGTTTTCTCTTTGCTTTGTGGTGAGCTATGTGTTTCTGGATTTCCTGGGTGGATACATCAGACTGTGACACGCTGAATCTGGTTTTATCAGTTTTATTCTGTTTAAGTGATTTTAAATGCAGCTTGAGGTTTGTAGCTATATCATTATAATAATAATAATAATWATTATTATTATTAGTGTCACTCTTTTTATTGCTGTTATTATCATCATTTGGGAACTACTGATTGTCAGTTTTGTATTGAGAATAACAGCATAACTCCAACCAGTTTAGCCAGAAGCAAACTCGTTTTTGCTTTGGTTTTGGTTTGTGGGGCTGGTGGTGACAAGAATACTGTGGGATTTCAGCTGTTGCAATGTTTGGAGTTCAAGCACTGTTTGTCCAGCTATGGGAAAAATWTTTCAGTAAGAGGACACATTTCTTTGTAAGTTGAACAAAACATAGAAATACTTTCACAAGACCACAAGACCTACATGTTCTTTCTTGTTCCAGAAACTCCTATAAGCCAGAAATACTWGTTGCAATGTGAAATATTCTGTGAGATTGTGATAGCTTTGCAGAAATCTTGAAATATGTAGTGTGGCAGGAATTTCTCTTTTCAYGAATCTATGTTTATAGATAGGTTCAGCAGTACTTAATGAAGAATATAATAGACATTATGAKTCCAAGTTTTTTGGTTCTGGGCCTTAGTTTATTAATGCAACCTTGGTTTAACAAATGGAAGAAGAAAAGGTTTCAGGTGTAGGTAGCATTAGTTCTAGGAGAAAACTCAGTGTATGAAGATTTGAAGGATGATCTGGGAAGCACTCTTGCTGTGGCCATTCAAAGCAGGGGTACCACRGAGCTGCTCAGGCAGCTCAGGAGCWCAAGGCAGMRCTGAGCTAAAACCCCCATGGTCGGGTTTGCACAGAGCTGTGGCTGCTCCTCAGGCGCTGCTGGGGGACTGTGCACATCAGCTKGAGCACTGCAGAGTGTCTGAAGAGTGCGAGCTGCTGGCAGCACGTCTGTCTGCAAACAACAACTTCATCAAAGTGTGAGGGGTGGGGGAGATCTGCTCCCTGTCATGCTGGGCTAACATGGCCCTGGAGCTCTAGGGCAGGGTTAGACACACACAGTTCAGCCTTGCTGCTCCTGCAGTCTACTGCCAAAACCAGGGATTTTAGAGATGYTTTCAAGTGCTGAATAACAAAAATCTAAACGAGTATAAAGGAGTGTGTATTTGCATTTAGTTGAGGAAAATAATCAATTAATATTAAAGTTCAATGTTCGAGTATCATAAATGAGACTTTTTAACAAGTTCTTTCTCCTATACCTTGAAAARGGTTTGGGGTGATCCTCTCAATGTCTTAGTACTTACAGGCCTAAAGACTGCTGACTTTTCTGAGCTATTGGAAAGCCTAAACCATTATTACTTTGCAATCCTTAACTATAAAACACTGTGTAAACATGTGCTAGTAACTACTCTTATTTTATGCTGGTCAGGATTTGGAGTAGTTCCAAAGCCAAATCAGTTGCACTGTGCAGATTTGATTTTGTGATATTCACCTATTGGTTTGAGAGATACATTGGGGCTTTCTAAATGGCCTTGGTCAAATATTTACATCAACTCTATTAATCTTTCTGTCAGCTTTATAATTAATTGAAAACTGATTTCTCCATATAGCAAATTATTCTTAACTTATCAGCAGACATTATTTCCGTCATCTCTGTATCACAGGACAAGGTTAGAGCACTCAGCAATTTTTWAAGTGTTATCTCAGCTGTGGGCTCCTGAGCCAGATCAGCATGTGTGTAGTAAATCAAAATGTATTCAAGATTCCTGCAGTTGTGCATGTACTAATTCTCTTTGAGTGTAACTCAAATGGGATGAGAGAGCAAAAACAGAGTGGTAATCATCAACCAGAGCAGGATTTCCCAGCTTGTGGACAGGTGTGTTACTGTGGCCCTCCTCAATGCAGAGATGTCACAGTGAGGTTAAMATGTCAAACTCTAACAATAGAGACATAAACAGAGAGAAAGACCAAAGATAAGACATCTGGTGCTTTTCTTAAAGATTCTGAGGYTGAAGTCAACTGTTTGCTCAGTTTTGATAATTTATGACATGATCAAGGAACTTGTGTGGTCCAACASTATGAGTGAACTGACTTGAGGTAAAGCAATACCTTACTGTTTGCTTTCCACACAGGCAGAAAAAGGAGCCTTTTTCCTTCGTTGTGAGACAGTTCATTTGGCTGCACATCATGATCTGTGTGTCTTAGCTCTTGTGGTAGCTCTCCTGAGTTCAGACTGYTCACCTCGTGCGAGGCTCTGGCACCTGTGTGCTCCCTACTGAGACGTGTTGGGAATGCTGCCAGTCCTGAAGGAAATTCTCCTGGGGCTGCCTGTGCACWGGCTCAGCAGCTCCACACCTGGGAGGCTGTGCTGCACCAACTGATCTCAGCAGAAATGATTCCCATAAAGCTCAGCACTGTGCACAAGAGAACCTCATCTGGAACAGAATTCCCTTTACCACTGATGGCACATTAGGCCCTGCTTRTATCTGTGCTTCAGAAATTATTTTTGCTCATCGCTGGGCTGTATGAGGTTTACTTTGAATTCATATTTGATGTAGTTTGCCATATATATAATTGTGTCTAATACATTAGATGGTTAAATAATTACATATTTAACAGTGCCTGAATCGTCCCTCTGACCCAAYTCCTAAGGTTGGATTGATTTTCAGAAACATAATTGTATGTATCAAAAAAATTACTTAGCCTCTCCTGTACCTCTTTAATTGCTTTAGGAACTTACCACTGGCTAGTTCAATCGCTGACTACATAAAATTCCTAATTACCTAATCAAAATGAAAGGAAGAGCACAAGGAAGATGACTTCTAAGTTTGTAATCACCTGTAGCTATTGACATGAGCACTGCTGTGAACTTGACAAGCTGACAATCATAAAGATAATGAGGGAGGTCAGCTGTTGATTTGAGTCAAAACAACAAAACAGATTATTAAAATGAAATAAGAGTTAGCTGTAAACGTTTGTGTATGTGAGAATGTCTGTAAAAATGATAATCCTGARCAAAATGCTTCTTTTTGTTGAGGTATCAACTTTTTTCACTAGGAGAACCCCTGTTATTAATAGGTGGGATTGCCAACTAATCTGGGGTTTTTTTTGGTTGGTTTCATCAGTACTCGGTGGGTTTTACAAACCTCTGTTAAGCAGATGCTGAGTTGCAGATATTGTTACCAAAGATAGTTTCTAGTCCTCCTCTTGTGGAGAAATTTTAAAAGGCTCATCGAAATCCAAGTCATGGATAATTGAGAATCCAAAACAAAAATACAATGCAATTGCCATTAAACCACCCCAAACATGCATCATTAATAATGTAATTTTGCAATTTTTTGAATAACTACAATCTTTGATTCTCTGGTTTTCAAGGCTGACCTTGCACTCTCTTTCATGGCATTTCCTGTGGCTGCCATTAAATGCAAATAATTCTGTACCTTTCATGCCTTTGTTCGTGTGCCTTTATATCCAAATCATTCACATCAGAACAAATGTAAAGAAACATCATTTAAGAAAAGACAAAAAAAGGCATMATTTCATTCTCCAGCTAGTCACCTTTTTCATAAATCATTTGCCTTCCCTTATAAAAGACACAAGCCACATAGAAATATGAGGTGGTCACTGACAGCATGACTCTCAAAGTAGTTATAACTTCCAGTTAAATAATCAAATACTTCTAGACACTGGATCACAACTTAGAATAATAGAGATTTCAAGGCATTTAAAATCCCTACCTGCTCAGGAAGCTTTATTTGCCAGTCTGCTGATGAAGAGTAACAGCTTCAAATTCAGCATACTAAGAACTTTGTAAATCATATTATGCATCTCAATAAACACTACCACCTATTYAGAAACCTGCCATGCTCTCTGTTACTTCTTTCTCAGGTCTGGCTTGTGATATCTGAAGTCTTGTGCAATTGAAATGGGACTAAAAAATGCTTTAATACAGAGAAATTGCRAGGAAAAAATGCTGAATTGTTAAAAAAAATCTCTTCTCTCTGTGTTCGTGATGGTAATCACCTGTATTTCTGACTACATTCTTGTAAATTCCTGTCTATTATTTTGAGAGAGGAAGGTAAATTATCTTGTGCATTGCAGAAATTAATAATAAAACTTTTACTGTGTTACAGGTGACACCAGAATAAAGGGGAGCCAAACATGACTTTCAGGTTGAGCTTTCAGAATTTCCTTCTACTCTTGTTCTTGTGAGGCAGTGCAGCAGTCAGCACAGGTCAATGTCTGAATGGCATATTGGTACCCCAGGTGTTCTACATGGGTATTAAAAGACTTAACAAAGCAAAAATKAAAAGAAAATTATTATCACAGAGAAGCTGTCTAATCTGCATTTCAGTGGAGTTTTTTTTTCTCCAAAAGTRAAATAATCTGATCAAAAGAAGAACAAAAAAATTACTTTGTATAGATTACTGAATTATACATAGATATACTGAATTATTAGGACATGAAGGGAAAACAGTTCTGCCATTACAGTAGGCAGAGCAGAGCTTGKCAAAAAGATGAGGCTGAAATAGGCTAAATATTGTTTCTTTAAGATTCAAGAACARTTTATTGCATTGCAATGTTTGTGATTTATGAGGTAGAAAACAGATGCTCTATCAGTGGAGATAATATCATCAACGTTCTGAGTAAGGAATAGTTTGTTATTTCACAAAAGCTTTGTGACCTTCTGGCCTTGCTTAGGGACTTGGCAGGATATGAAATGAAGATGAATGATAGTTTAAACAGAGTTCACTCTTCCTCACAAGACCTTATTAGTAAAATAGGAATACAGAACATTGGCTTGCAAGATTAGTAACATGTGAAGCACCTCTGTAWTATACTTTCTTTTTTTAAATAATTGATTAGGGACATGTAGGACAGATCTCATTATCAAGGTCTATTGATTTTTCTACTCACAGCCTGTTGCTAAATCATTTTCCAATTATAAAATAATGTTGTAAGTATAGAGGACAGATCAGGATGGAAGTCTTAATAATTCAATGAGCAGAGCAGGYTTTTAAGTCGAGAAAGACAGGGAGGTAATGTGGAACTTGAACAGAATGGCTGATCTAAGTGGGACYAGAAGCACTCAGCCTCTCAAAGGAAGCACCATGGAAAGGTTTATGTTTTCAGATGGATTACTTGAAGACTGTGCATTTGTTTGTGTATTTGTTTGCCATCAGAAGATGCAGCACAAAATGTGGTGACTGCAAATTTGTAAGAACAGAACAATTGTTTTGTGTTTCTGACAAGACAGAGGTACTTTTTGAATCCTTAGACTTTAGGAAAAACCTCCACAGTTAAGAGTCAAGTATAATAAAAAAGGGAATAGGTTGCAGCAGCCTGGATACTTGGTCATTGACAATGACTGTGTGACATAAAAAGGATAAATACTTTTGTAATTTTTGACAACACCTTTTAGCCCAGAAACTCTAAACATCTGTAGAAAATGAAGGGATTTGGCTTCTTAAATTTTATGCTTATTTTCCTGTTGTTGTAAACAAACATTAGCTGGTAACAGACACAATTAATTTCATCTTAATTTTGCTTTCCAAAAGTCCACAATATATTCTTTAGTCTTCTCTATAATGAATGGAAGGTAATTCAGACGATCTGCTTTGGGTCCCTTATTTCAGACGGGTGAATCTCACTCCAAAGGAGCTTGTGTTGTTATTGAGGCATCCCAGTCAGTAGCTTCAGACAAAATAGTGAATTTTCAGGTGCCTAAAGAAGGTGAAGACTGACAGAACACTCTTCTCTTCTGGTAAGGAAGAGAAGAAAAACCAAATTTTTGTTATTTAAATCTCATACATCTTAGACTATGCATGGTTGGATATATATTAGAAGCAGGCTAATATATATATATATATATATACTCAATATACTAAATAATATCCAAAGTATCTATCTATCTCTCCATCTATCTATTTGTCTATCTATTTATCTATCTATATACACTCAAATACTGTATAATATCCAAAGTGTAGAGTGCAATAATCATGGGAAACAGCTGCCTGAGATGGGAAACTGTATTTATACTAGCTTCCAAGAGTGCATAAAAGTAGATCAATAAAGGCAGTCCTTCTTTAGCTACCTAAATCTATGAAATTTCATCTGCAGCTCTAGTTTTAAGTATGGATTTTGTAACAAACTTTGGGAATTATTTATTTTTGTTTTATTCTTTAGCTGAAGAGGATCTTTGCTTGCTTGCAATTAATTAATTCCAGTTCCACATTTATTTATATTCGTTAGTAAATTTTTTGTTTTGGTTGTTTTTTGTTCTTCTCAATAAAATAACAATGAAATGTTATTATATTGAGAAGAATCTTTGCAATTCTTCTCAATAAAATAACATTAAACCAGAAAAAAGTATTTTGGATTAAACGAAACAATGACATTATTCCCCCATGCTTATTTAACCCCTTTAAAAATCCAGCTGAAATCTGAGATGGAAAACCACTTCAAATGCTGAAGACRAAACATTTAATTTTGAAAATGTTGAGTAAAGCAGTAGTGGAAAAGAGAAAAATGAGTCTGTAGTGTTGTAACTCTCAGATCTTTTTTGATTTCTAACTGCACAGTAACTAGACCCTTCTCATGCTGGCTGTTGTAGTACTGAGGCAGCCTCTGGGGCCTGGCTGTTTCCTGTTCATCAGCATCTAAATGCTGCAAGACCACCTTCTTCCAGCAAATTTTAGTTATGCAGGCCTTGAGATTCCACAGGTTCATTATCTCATTCTTTCACAGTTCCAAAATTCACAAGGTGTTGAAAGTAAAGACACTGAAACGATTTTTAGAAGGTGGTTTGCAGTAACACCCTGAATAGGCAATGCAAGGATCTATTAGACAGGCAGTGCTGCATATTTAGATGAGAGATAGTCCAATTCTTCTCACACCACTGGCTGTCTCCTCACATTTATCAGCCCTTCAAATTGTGTTATAAGATCACTGAGTGAAGAATTTTGGCTTTACACTGTGAAGAACAAACAGGTCAGCAGCCCTTGGCATCACACAGAAACTTGTAACACACATACAGGATTAATTTAGAGCAGCACTTTTTCCATTTGGGGAAGCGCTCAATAATTGAGATTGTATTTCCACGTGTGAAACCTTGTGATTTGCAAGTGACTCAAATTTAAAAATCACTTATAAGAAAACGCAGGGAAAATAACCCACARAAATCCCAGAAAGGTACAATGTACAGGTAAAGTACGTTTAGCCGATGTGGATAATTTTAAAAGCCTACAGCTTCTTTTCTCACATTCCTTTCACCTTTATAAGATGCAAAGTGTGTAACACCACAGACAGTGCMGGAGATTGCTTTCATGCTACTACAAAAAGGATGTGGCAGCCACTGGGACTGGTGTCTGGTGGTCATCTTACACTCAAATTTATATCACTGTACCCAACTGTGATGGGGAGCTAAAGAACAGAATGTAAGGCGCTGAAGTGTGACAAGTCTTCAGTGTCTTGTAGAATAGAAGTTTCCTGTGGCAAAAATAGGAGATGTGAATATTGCACTAGACAAGGCAAGTGGCTACCCAAAATTACAGGCATGGAATATGAGTGTCTGAAAGTCAGATCCTTGGGGCCAGCAGTGTAAGACAGGTAAATGTAGAACACCTGGCTGTAAGCTTGGAAGTCTCCTGTGTCCTGTGTTGTAGCCTATGTAYCACCATTGTGAAAATAGCAAAGAAATACTACATCTGAAAACCATGGGACTCTTTCAACTTGCATATTTTATTTTCTTGGTGTTTTGTCTGTTTGATTCCTTGTCAAGAAGGAGAAAGCATAAAGGATCACATAGGCGACAAGATAACCCCAACAGTTGTATTGACATTTGTGAAAGTATGCAAACACAGAAGAGCATTCATGTATTTGTCATTATACTCAGATTGTGGTGACATCTGATATCTTGGATAAATTTGAATAAAAGTGAWTCAATAATATACCTGAATAAGACAAGCCAGATGGTATGTGTGATAATGACATTTTCTGAAACTGAAATGTATTTCATTAAGTAAATTACTACTTTTCATTTTTGCTAGACAGATAATTAGGATTTAAGCAGCACAGAATAGCTACCTATAATAGCTATAAAAATATTTATTGACATTTACTTAGTTTTTTTCTCTTTCTTTTACTTTTCACATAGTAGAACTTCCCCCATAAATACACATTAACAAGAATCTTGGAGTAAGAAATTAAATATGTGTATATTTACATATTTATTTATAAAATATATGATTTAAACATTTACAGCTGCTTGTTGTTTTTTTTTTAATGCTTTGTTCCTTCAACCAATATCTTCACAAGAAAATAAATCCCATTGTCCCATTTCAGATGAAACACTGGCATGAGGTTCATGTCTCATCCTATCTAGCAACAAACTTATAAGAAATGATAGTTTACTTTCTGGTCGCATGCAAGTGATGTAATTTTAAAAATTATTATTATTTTTTGTGCAGATAATATTTATTCTGGAAATCTGAATTGTTTTGCTTGGCTTCAAACAAGACAGCATTATTTTTTTCAAATGGCAATATGTTTTAAAAAATGAARGAATAAGGTTCTTTATTATTGATATTAGATAGTAGTTTTAAGAAACCTCAATGAGAGCTGAAGATGTGTAATTATTAGTGWCTCACAAATACAGAGCTAAAGATGAGCTGTTCATGCAAGTCCATAATTTCRGGGGGAAGTGGTTTCAGTGTCCCTGTATACTCCTACTCAATGAAGATAACTTCTCTCCTCCTGGGAACTTGAACTTCATGCTCTCATATATAATCATGGAATTAACCATGTGCTCATCATTTGGCTGCTCATCTCTGCTATTGATCCAGACCCATTATTTCAGTACTGCCACATCCTAAACCTGCCAAGGAACATGATTTAATCTCTTACAGGGCATGTTAACCAGTCCAAAGAGAGAGCAGGAGACCTGCAGGAGGGCACACCACCRTAAAAAGTAAAGGTGCATGAGGCTTTCACCTGCTTCATTATTTTGGAGGAAAGCTGAACAGGCTTACACATGTGTAAGTGTTAGATGGGAGAGAGCGTAAGGGAGAGATTGTCTGGAAAATTTTTCTACGGATAAAGAAACCAAATCTTCAATTTTTTATATCTAATTTTTTTTTGGTCACATTAGGAGCTCTGTGTGGTTGATGAGTTTAGTATCGGAAAAAATGGGAACTTCTGTATTGAGACTTATGTATGGGAATGTTTTGATGAAACAAAAAACCTGAATTTGTGATGATTCTGTCTCCCTTTCCCCCTCCATTTTCCTTGCATATTCCAACTAAAACTGCCAATTTCAGAAGGTCTCAGAATAATATACACGTTCTYCAGTAATGCACAAGCCTCTGGATGAAGGAAAGTCTGGTTAATCCATTATAATGGCAGGTCTGTTTATTGATCTCATAAATTGCACTTTACTTGACCTGTCAAAAAAGCAGAACTCTCAGCATGTGCTTTCCTGCTACTCTAAGAGCCTCTCCTCACCTCGGGCAGATTTCTCCCCCACCCAGGCTCTCCCCCTRTGCTGGCAGCTGTTGTAAACCTTTGTCTAAATTCATTAACCTTCCTCCAAACAATCTATTCGAGTTCATCCTTGAGAAAGTGCAGACAGAACAATAAACACTCACTACTGATTTTCTTCCCTGACTTTCCTAACACACCCCTGGACAAGCTGCCTACCTAATTTTCTCCTAATAGGAGGAAAATTAAAATTAAAATCAATGTGAATTGAAATCAGCCCACAGACAAAAATTTCCTAATTAGGAATGTACTCATTATAGGCAGTATTAATGCCTGTCTAATTATCAAGGARTACTACACAGAGTAATCTGAGTGGTACCAGACCGATCAATGSAATGGATCTGTAAGAAACCATCAAAGGGAAGGCCAGTGCTTAATGGAAAAACCTGTTCAGTGTGACTTATTGATTGCACATTGCTCCTACCTGAACAGCTACCTGAAGTGCAGAGCTGTTGTTGCCATGCAAATGCTGTGAGTGGATCTCCTGTGATTCCTGACTGGGTAATAAGCTTTGTTTTGCTTTAAATGGATAAAATTGTGCACAGCTGCATGCCTTGGATGATGGTGTACAACTACATAGTGTTGCTGAGTTGTATCCAGAGCCAGGGCAATCTAGAAGTATATTCCTGACTATCTCTTAACTGTACCTTTTCAGAGAATGCATTTTATCTTTTAAAAAATTGTGTCTTTGAACAATGCAATTTTTGATAATGTAATGTGAATGCTACAGGAAACAAAAAGGGAATGCTTTAAAGGAATCRTTGACCTTTAAATGCCTGATTCTCTTTACCAATAAAAAGAGGTGAGTTCTAATTTTATTGGAATTTTGAATCATAGGGGCCTTATGATTGACTGGAAATACCCTCTGGTTTTATTGTCTCAGAAAGAATACAAAATCTAAAATTGGATTTTAGGTCTAAGGTAGAGTAACTWTATATTTTTTTTGACCAACATGAGAAACGGTACCTTAGATGAAGCATTACATTTCTAGTTGGCTAAAGGTAGCTATGATGAATCAAAGCAAAGAAGTACTGAGATAGCTGAATGGAAGGTTTGAAAAAGTTTTGCTACATTTTTGCRAGTTCTGCTCTCACTGGAACTCACTTTAAATAGCCATTTCCAAATATCATATTACATAAATAGTTATAAAAAACCTGTATCTGAAAAATTGTCAAAATCATATTCAGAGAGATGGATTTGCTAAGTATGGCTGCGGGTCAGATGGGGGTTCTGCCACCTGTGCAGGGGTTTGTGAGCACCCTAAGTACTTAAAAGTGCATTGCAATTTTTTCACAAAGGTATTAAAATGGGATAGGATTCCTCAGTGTTGTTTCTGAGGCATCCAATAGTATTATTTTGAATGTAGAAATATGCAGGTGTTGCAGAAAACTCTAAAAGGATATCTTACCTTTTGAGAATGGGAGACTGTCTCGGGTTTGACATTTGCCTGGGAATCAAAATTTTTTGGTAGAGTGATGAGCAGAGACATTGGAAAGCAGAAAGAATAATAAAATTGCAGTTTTTGTATTTGTTTCCCTAGCCTTAGTGATGTTTTTATTAATAAATCCAAAGTAGTGTCAAAACATTCCCAGCCTCTGGATCTGAGAAGGTACTTCAGGACACATTGTGTTTGTCATGCAGCCTAGAAGGCTGTGAAAATTTACAGGCTTGCCATTTGGATAATGCTGTCTTACTATTTTTATCTATCTAGAAGTGGTGAATTATAGCATTTTGCTGCAGTAGATGATAGGATTGTAGATTGATTTTTAATTGGTTCCACATGTATGGTGAACAGAATAGRAATATTATTTTGGTGGGAGCTAATCAGATCTAGCATCTCCCAAGGAAGGGGCTGTTCATTGCCTGGTGTTTCTCAGGACAAGCCTTGTGTACATTAAGGCAGCTGCAAGAAGCAGTGTGGTTGGTGGAAGACACAGACTTATCTTTCCAAAAAGCAGTCAATGTCAGTCAATGGGTTGTCTGAGTTTTCTAGAGAAGGGGGAATTCTTGGAATACAAGTTCAAGGATTGATTTGAGTCACACTAGGTTAGAATAGTTCAGAAGTTGTTTGTGCTGCAGGAAATCACTGAAATTGTTCCTTAAAATTCCTTAATTTCCAATAAATTATCATGTAATGACTGAATGGTCAGCCATTGCAGCAGCAAAACCAGTATGTTGCTTTACAATGTTCTTTCTTGGTTCATCTATAATATTTAGTAAACATCACCTGATTGATTGGAATGTGATGATAATCCAGCTCCTCCACTTGACAAGCCACAGAGAACATCCAGATAAAACAGCCTGTGCTTCTGACACCCAGAAATGGCTGAAACGACTGCCAGAAGTTAYTGAGYTGGAGAGAATTTTAAATGTGAGTGRATTGGGCATGAGTCACATCTTTCCACAGAGCAACTGTGGGCGCTGGCTGCCAGAGCACTGGAGAGGTCAACAAGGGCCCCTTTTGAGGGAGCTGGGGGAAAATTTCACAACTGATTTGGATTTGGAATTCTGCAGTGCATCTGGGATAATAATATCCCACAACAGCTAGGATTATTTAAAGACAAGCAGCTTCAATTTGTCAATAACTCAAATACCAGCAAWCTTGGGTGGTGAAGGCTGGCAGAGTGTTAATTGGTCTGGAAGCAGTATAAATACTTTCTGCATTTATCTCACTTACAAATGTTCACTGGTGATATGTTATCAGTAATTTATGATGTGCCACGACATTCGCTTACATTTCTGACAAAAATAGCAATTAGTTAGAAGAATGGGGATTCTCCTTGAATGTTTTCATCAAGTCATAAAGCAGATTTCTTTCCTTCCATGCATGAATTGCCGGTAAAAATTCTTTTAATTTGGCAGTTTTCTTCTCTTGCCTGAATTTGGTCCAGTTTTTAAACTTTTCTAAGAACCTTCCAATACTCTCATGAAATAACTTATATTAATTATGTGCATATCCAGTGCATACATTGGCATGAAATCACGGTGACAAGTACAAAAGAAACTCGTCAGTTTAATCATGCACTTTCTAGATACTTGATTCTTACATTGTTGCTTACTTGATTTTTTTTTCTCCTTCACAGACATGGTAGTTATTAACAATCATCCAAAGGAGAAATAAAATGTGCATCAAAATTTTCAAGTGTTGCCTCACATATGGAGAGTCTTCTGTAGCCCCAAAATTTCCTGCAGGATGCTTATCAGGTGCAGGAAAATGAGTGCAGGGGTCCARTTTGTTACAGTTGAGTATCACAGTGCCGAGAGGGACTGCACTGTCCTCACTTTCAACCCCAGGGAAAGGCATTTGCTGCACTGTGAGAAAAGTCAAATGCTTTCTGAAGATGATGACTGCCATGAATCCAGATCTCTGTGATCTAACTGGTTTGGTAGCTGGAATAAAAATACTGTAAAATCCAGGCATCTTTGATATTTTTAAAAAAGGTTTCTGGACAACATTATCTTTCTGTTTGCAAAGTARAGAAGTTTCAGTCATGTTGCTAAGAGCATTTACTCATGTTATTCCGTGAACACTAGTAGAATTTGTTCGGAAAATGAAGAGTTTGCCTACTTCTTGATGATTCTGGAGATTCCAGAAATTTGTTTCAGAAGATTTATGATATCTATGAAGATTTTTCTCTTTTTTAGAGGGAACCTGAAAACACAGATGTTTTCAGAWGTTTCACAGATGTTCATTATAGTTGCATTCACAGGCCACCATAAGATAGACAATGCTGGTGAAGATTCAAGTCAGAAGTAACTCACTTCAGTGTGTTTCTTTGCCGAAGAGCTGGAGATTGCAGTAATGAAACTTCCCTTAATAAGTTTTATGAGCAGACATATTCAAAAATTATTGAAGCCAACTGAAAGTAACTGTTTAGGAGTTTTGGATAAGTCCTGGAACTGTCAGATTTTAGTTATAAATGTATTTGTACTTAGTTATGTGCATACYCTTCCTTCTAGACCCACTTGTTTTGTGACTGGGCTTTAAAAAATTTCACCTTACAAGTCAGTCTCTAGCTGTAGATGGAATCTAGGGTCTGAGCACCAAGTGTGAGATGTTGAAATATGACTTAAACATAAAAGACAGAAAGTGGCACTGTGGAGGTACGAAGCACTGCAGCTGAAATGGAACAATGTTGATTAATGTTAGAGAGTAAATAAATATTATATTCCAAACAAAGTGCAGAATTTGATCAGTAAGAGCAGTCAATGGAAAAGGGGACTCAGTCTTCTGATAAATTACAGAAACTGTTCTGTTTTTTCAGAAAGGCACTTTTTTAGGGATGTATTTAATCTTTTATTGGACTCCCTTAGGCCTGCACTGCATARCAATGCAATGGTGTGAGCTGCCATACTTTGCAATGCATACTTTCCATTAGACCCACAACGAACAGAACAGAAATGTCTGCAAATTAGATGGGTAAAACTAATTGCAATGGAAATTATTTTTTCCCCAATTTTTTCTCATTCTAGGTACAGAATATATTTCTTCAGTTCTTAGAGAATAGGTGACAGAATTATTTCAAGTGTAAAGAAAATACTGCAGAAATACCATGTGGAAACAGTGAGAATCACTGGGCTTGTTGTGTCTGGAAGAATATTTGGCTCAGAGGATTATGTTTTTTTTGTGAAATTGCTGTTATCTCTCAACCCCTGTCCTCAGACACTGAGCTGTTATGTCAGTGGTACTGAATAAAAATGATCCAGAGTTAACAAATAGGAAAAGAATCTTCAATCTGAAAAAAAAAGGCAACTAGCAATTGAAAAACCCCAAACCCAACAAAACAACATTCTAAACTATCTAGTTTTACAGTTAAAGTCATTAGGAAGAAAAAATTAATTTTATTTCTGGAAAAAACATTCCTCCAGATCCTCTCTATGACTTTGTGTGCAGGAACACAGTGTGTACTAGAAGAGGTGGTCCATTCTTTTGGACCACTTTGATGRGAGGAATGAATTTTGGTTCCCAAATTTTCTCGGGTGTGGAAACTGTGAGGCACAGTTCAWGGACCTGGGCTGTCTGCTGGAAATACTGTCAGGAATGATAAAAATCATAATAAATTTGCTTTTACTGCTCCTCTCTGTTGTAGTAAATTTGTTCTGTATCTTTACACAAAAATGTGTACAGACCTTCTTTATAAACCCCTGGGGAGGARTTTGTGCACAAAAGTAACATTCTCTTTCTCTTCACTTATGTCTGTAGTGTCTTTTTATATTTGTGGAAGGTGTCCAACAGGTTGGAAAATGCATTGAAAACCTAAGCCAGACAGTGCAATACTGGTTCTAGTTTAAACAAAAACCAAACAGGTTTTCCCCTTTCCAAAGCAGTGTCTCCAAAAATATTTCTCAGGTTCAGAGACCATATTTTTGTCCTGGTTAACTCCTTTTGTACTGAATAACAAGCAAGGCTAATTTTGCATAGCATAATATATGCCCCTCTTCTGGAAAAATACATTTCATAGAATCATGGAATTGGTAGGGTTGGGAGGGACCCCTGGAGATCATCCAGTCCAACCCTCCTGGCAAGGCAAGGTCACCTGGAGCAGGTTCCATAGGAATGTGCCCAGGTGAGTTTTGGATGYCTCCAGAGAGGCAGACTCCATGRCCTCCCTGGGCAGCTGTGCCAGTGCTCTGCCCCCCGCATTGTGAAGAACTGTTTCCTCATGCTGAGGTGAATCTTCTTGCATTTTAGGTTTTGGACATTGGTCCTTGTCCTGTCACTGAGCACCCCCAAAAATAGTCTGGCACCTGTCTTTTCTCTAACATCAGAAGGTTTGAGCAGAACGATAAGAATTTCTTACATATTTAGCCAAAATTTTGCTAGTACAAAATGAAGTTATCACAATAGCATTTATGTCTAGTAGTGCAGAATTTGAACCATAGTTCTTGAATCAAGAGCAGTGGCAAAGGAAATGTCATAATTCCTCTGCAATTATTTTTTTTAATACAGGGAATGCATGACATTTTTTCACAATTGTTTAGTAAAATTTCACAAGAATTTTCCAGAATGTATTCTTGCTAAATGAAAAGGCTGTGTGTATTTTATTGTTGAATAAGAAGAAGTAGGATTGGCAAAATGAAAATACTGGTCAAATGTACGTGGTAAAAAAAAAGACCATAGCCCTTTCCAGCTAATGCCCAGAATGTTAGGTGCAGATTTTTGTTATGAGGATGGGAGAGGACAATATTTGCTGGACATGGACTTTGTCTTTCCTGAACTTAAAACTTTATAAAACACCTTCCAAACTCCACAGCACACCTAATCATACCTCCATACTAGCCACTGTGAAGGAAATTAACTTTAGCCTGACCAAAATCAACTCAGCACTCAATCAGGAACAGCAAACCAACAACTAAAAATCCTGTCTGAATAGCTCCAAGCTCCTCCAGATATGGTTTGAAGGTGCAATTGACCCRTTTTAAGCAGTCAGACAAGAGCTGRGTCTGGATGAGGGAAATGAAAGAACAATTGTTTTAACGAGCTATCTATGAAGATTTTTCTCTTTTTCATCTCAAAAGTCCCCCCCCTCCCCTTTTTAGTATTTTCAGTATTCAGTGCTGCTGCAGAAAGATTCTGATTAATAACCATTCTTTGGAAAAGCAGTTTCCCTGCAAAATACCCAACCAGCAATACTTTCACTTAGGGTCCAGCCTGGTTCCTGTAGCAGCCAGTGTGAATGAGCTCAGAACATCTGAATTCAATGAACAGATCAAAATTACACCTTTCTGGCTTATTTTCCATGTACACTACACTACAAGAAAAATGTGTGTGGACAGTTCAAACCTGTATGTATAGCAGARGTGCTGCTTTCTGTGAGATAGAACATTGTACTACTCTCAATGTGAACTGTAATTCAGGGTTAACTAAAGCTCAAATGCAGCAGGTAAAACTGCTGCTTGGCCCAAGAAAGCACAGGTGAGATGCATGAAACATAAGACAGGAAAGGGCAAAGACAAGTGATGTAAATATGAAGAGCTGAAGGGAGCAGAGAGCAGTGGCRGCAAGGAGTGGGCTGCTGAAGGGGAGAGCAAAGAGGAATGGATTTAAAAAAAAATAGAAAGAGAAGTAATAGAGGGGGAAGGAGAATAAACCTAAAGGCAGTGAGGGCGGAGAAGTAGAACAGCTTCCATCTTTGCAGTGCTTCACAGAGATTTAGGAACAAAGAGCCATGACAGCTCTGAATTCAGGGCAGAGTACACAGCTGAGAACAGAAACGGCACTGATTGTAAATGACCCAAGACACAATGTGCTGTCTTGATTTTTATTTTATTTTATTTTATTTTATTTTATTTTATTTTATTTTATTTTATTTTATTTTATTTTATTTTACTTTAAGAGTCGTGAAGTCCATACATTGCATTTTTTTGCATCTTTGACATTCCCTGTTTCTTTTTTCCTGTCAAGAGATAACTATGTTTTCTTGAGTAATGTCATGATTCATTGCATAACTCAGGAAGAAACCTCAAGGCAGATAACTTTCTCCTTCATTTGCAGCATCTGTAAAATGCAAGATGGACAAAAACCTAATGGGTAGAGCAGATCCTTGCTGTCTTTCACCTGACCAAGGCAAAAGGCTGTCCCAGATTTAGAGAAGTTAATTTGCAGCCCTCCTCTCTCCTGTGCATACAAAGGGGTTTGTGCTGCTGGCTGCCAGGGCAGCTGGTCAATGTGCAAACTCTCTACTCTGTGTTAGCAGGGTAATCCTACCTGTTAACCCACACAGTATAGACTCAGATGTGCCTTTATTCCCCCTGACCTTCTGTCCCCTGTCTAGGCAAAGTGCCTCTGGTTTTCAGTGGGAAGGCTTAGCCAACAGTAGCCAGTGACCTAAATTCTGCCTCTCTCCTCCTTCTTATCACACAAAACGTGGAACTGATTGTATCCCAAGACAAGTTCTGACTTTGTGCAATGATGAAAAAACCCCCAAAACATGAAGATTAAGAAAGAAAAACAGCCACTTTAAAGGTGAGTGACAGAACTTGGTTACACCTTCTTTGAGTTTCAGGAGTTAGTTTCTTCTCAAGAGAAATATGAAATATTTGTCTTGCAGCCTGATGCCTTCCTTCCCCCTTCCTCTAGAGAGGGACCTTCTCTAGAGAGTAAAGCTGCCAGCTACACTCTGGGTTCACTAGAAGAGGACAGGATCATGTTCTGTCCACCCTTTGATCTGCAGTGCTCCTACACAGGGCATTTACCCAGCTGGGTCCAGCTGCTGCTCAGGTTTCCAGAAGTAACTCAAGGGAGCCACAGGTGCATGAGGACAACCAGAAGAAGGGTGCTTATGTACCTGCTACTTTCTGGAACATGATTTTGGATGCTCAGGTAGGATTTCTACACCTCTTCTTGTGTCTGCCTGAAAATCTTTCAGAACAAAGACTGCCATGAAGAATTTTCTCAAATTACATTTTTGACATTGCCTACAGATGCATTTTGCAGGAAGTTAGAGAGCTGAGATTCAGAATTCCCCTCTCTACAGTATAGCTTCATTGCCTGGCAACACAAACCTGAGGTGAGGCTTCCTCTCTGCCCTGAGGGCTGAGGAAAGAAGGCAGACAGGCACCTTGAGAGAGTGAGGGTTGTTCTCAGGGATGCCTGCAAGACTTCAATTTCATTTGACAGACCTAGCTCTTTTCTTTTGTGATCACTACAGCAGCCACTGCAGCAACCTGCTACATAATTGTGTTTGGTAAAAGGTTAATGTCACAGACAATGTTTGGGACATTTTTTTTTATTTTTCAGCAGAAAATTATTTTTTCCCCCTCTTTTTAATTGATAAAGTTGGTAAAGGTGTATTTATTATATTTGTGTTTGTGGGGTCATCCTTTAATTTTATCCTCTAATTTCAGCTTGTAGGGAGCAGAAAGAAGCAGAATTTAATTTTTTTTCCAGTGAACTTAGCAATAGAAAAACCCCTCCATATATACATATATATATATATATATATATATATATATATATATATATATATATATATATATATATGTATTTTCTCTCTTTTTAAAAGGAGGATGCCTTTTAGAGTGTTTCCACATATAGCCTTGTCATGAAAATACTTAAGTACTTGGTCTGCAGTTCTGATGGGGAAGGAGATGGTAAAGCACCACCTACTTCATTCTTAGTGTGTCAGATGGAATCTGGTGATGTTTAGACCATATGATGGATTGAGGTCAGACTGTTACAGACTGGTCAGGGACACCATCACAGCTCACCAAAGTGATAGAAGGAGAGAGGTTTAACAAAGGAGAGAGGAATAGCCTATTTAAAAGTTATTTTATCTCCCCTCCTCCATAATAAAGTCTTTCTTAAGCTAAAAAATTTGTAGACTTGTTAGATAAGTATGTGTACTGAGCAGGAGAGGAGAGGAGAGGAGAGGACTGCTGACTAATGCCACATGAATGTTAAATATGAGAGGGCAAAAAGGGTTCCTCTTTGAGGTAATGCTCTTGAAATATATAAGTGACAAATATATGTGTATTTTAAAAAAACAAATACAAAACTCCCAACAACTATGCTCTGAAATCTAGGGAAACTCTTCCAGTGATATACTTGAAACAACATAGAAATCTGCTGGTTTAAGTTACTCATCCATCATCATTTGCCACTCTATGGAGATTTACTCCCATTGTAGACTGAGAAATTGAAAGAATCACAATGTCCTTGCAACACATGTAACAGAATCTCTTAATACTGCCTTATAAAGAACTGAATAATTGGCATTGATTAAGATTGTGTGGGGACAGGACACAGTTCTGTCACACGCAGGGTGATTTTACCTGAGAGGGCTTTGGCAGTCTTGGGTTGCTTCTGGGTCTGTTGCCTGGCTCTCTGCTAGAMCTGAGCAGTTGTGGCTGTGAAAAGGGAACCTCTCCTTTAGCTGGCATTACAGAGCACAGGCATGGCAAAACAGTGGGAAGAGACCTGGCTGCAAGTTTGTGCAGCAGGATCAGCCTGTGTGGGGAGCAGGGACTCACTGAATCCCAGCAGTTGGCTCGTGTCTGCCRTGGGGGCTGCTGCTCCAGCTGTGAGACCTCTTGCCCTGCACTCTGCTCCTCCTGCTGGGGATGACATGGGCAGTCTGCAAAACAAACAGCAATTTGTTAGTGCCTGATGACAAATTCACACGTTGGCTGGGAGTGCACATGTAAGAGGAAGGAAAAGCAAATTCCAGCTGGAAAATCTCACTAGACCTTGTATTGGCTTGAGCTGGCAAAAGCTCCCTTGTATCTTATCTCATAGAGTTGTTTCCTAAGATCCTTGGTGTATTCATTCTGTCTCCAGATAGGAGAAAATGAAATGCTGTCGTTGGGTGAAGAAATCTATTGTACAGGTGATGTCTTCTTTGTACCTTCACCCAGCAGCATATTTAATGGCCTGACAACACACAAGTAGCTTTGTGAAGACTCTTTCAATGGGTATAGGTGCCATAAATCCCACAAATGATTTGTTTTAATAAGGAGCTTCTTGGAAGCTTCTCTCATAGAATACATTTGAAGTTTGACATGCAAAGCCATTCCAGGTGGTATATAGCTTGGTGAATCTCTGTTTTCTCTCTTTTGGAGCAAAGTCAGATTGTTTTTGCTGTGATGAGCTTTTACTTCTCTCTCAGACCAGATCTGGAGAATGTCTGCTTCTGTAGTGGTAGATGTGTGTCCCGAAGTGACGAGCAATGGTCTTAGAACTGAACTTCTGCCAACCATTTTCACTCCTTAAGAGAGCTTGTCTGGAAACACTCATCCTACCCATTTTATTTTCCAAGTGAAATGCAAACACACTACAAAATCATATATATTTTCACTGAAATGTCAGCATTTTGTCAGGGAAAAAGTCCTGAATTTGCTGAAATTGAAAGTTTCACCCTTCTGCTATGTTTTATGTCAGTACATCTAGGAAACATTGCCTCATGGTATCAGTAGTTCCTGAAGTTGTTTTACTGGGAATTCTCTTTTCCATTGCATTTCCACTCTAAGACAAGGAGGTACTGCTAGACACTACAAAAAGATAGTAACACATTTTTTGTTATAATGATATAGACAAAATACTTCATGGCGCCTTTTCGTGTGATATATGTCAACTTTTTGGAGAATCTGGATAACTTCTTGCACTTAATGGGCAGAGCAGTGATTTTTTTGTGGAARTGACTGTCTGAAAAAGAATTCTGCTATTTTCAAAACCAATATTTTGCACAGAAAAAAGGCCAAAATTCTCTGACTTCCCATATGAACAGGCTTTGCCGTTTTCATTTGCTGTGGAAAACTTACCAGGAAACAGCAAGATATTAATTCCTTATTTCTTTTTTCCAGGAAATTCCTTCATGAGAAAACTTGAATTCCATTCTAAACCAGGTTTATAATTTTTTCAGAATATGAAGATTTTTGTGGGAGAGATGGACATTTTGAAGACTGCTGAATCTTTTCATTGTGCTAAGGTTAGGAGAAAGAATGATTAATGTGAGTACTAAAGGCAGCTGGAATTTCTAAGGATGCTGCAGTTATCCACACCCCTGGGATTTCCAAACTATATAATGAAATATGCTTCATACCTGGACGTTGTGGCAAAATATGTGACAGAAATTGTTTAAGAGTGGCAGCTGAATGAAGCATGTTACTTTAATTCACTGATTAAGTGTCTGGTTCCCTATCAGCTTCTGAGTGATTGCCATTGATTTATGAATTTATATATGATTTGGAGMCTTCCTAATTAAGATGCTGCTTTTCTTTTTCATTCCTGTTTGACAGTAAAGGTCAGCTGACTTGACATTATATTATTTGAATAGTCTGCTTTATGAATGACTGCAGTGTGTGGTTTCCAGTAAAGGATCCAAATTTTGTCCTCCTAATAGTCTGAGATAGCTCCTGTTCAATAGGGAACCTCTATTTCCAAGAAATTTCTTCAGAAAAGGCATACACATAATTTGCAGAGGATGGAATATTAACAAAGATATTGATTACTGACTGATGTTTAGGGAACCTGTAATTTAAAATTTTATAAAATTCTTTTAAATCAAWAATGTTCCAGAGGTCCCACTGATACTAGAAATATATTTTTACCCTAAACATTTTTATTCAGAAAGCAAGAAGAAGAAAAATTAATTTTTTAAAATAGAACTTTACTTTCTTTTTCAAATAAACTTTTTTTTCAAATAAACTCTTTTTTTTTTCCTTTCTTTTTCAAATAAACTTTTCCAAAGTCCCTTTGGTGACAGCTTTACTGGCTCTGCATATGGAATGAAATGAAGTCAGAAGTCCCCTCAAAACAACAAGAAACACGCACAAAGAATAGTCAGGAGCTATGAAAGTCAATACCAGTGTACTACACAGTTTTTCTTCTGCACTGGAAAAGGCATCAATAAAGTCCCTATTAGTAGTCAGAAGACTCACATCCTGATTTTGAAGCCATAAGCACGATAAACCTCTAAACGGCTATTCCATCTGAAGTATAAATCTGTTAAATATGCATCCACATTGCACCCAAATACTTTAGCAGTTCCCCTGAGTGAGAAATACTTGTTTGAGCAGTCTGTCACATTATGTGAAATATATTTTGGGTTGGATAGATAAATTTAACAGTGTTCTTTCAGCCATTGTGCTGGATGCACTACAGACCAGCTTCCTCATGTATTCATTTAATGGGTCTCCATTGCACAGGGTTTTGTCTGATGGAAGGAAAATCAGTTTCTTTAAGAGGCCTGCTTGATTTCTTTAACAGCTCTTCAGTTTGCTGGTCTCCAACATCCAGAATTGCTTTTTTATTCCATCTTGCACAGGACTGAATAGGAAAGGGTGAGAAACAGGGAGAGTCAAACTCTTTCACCTAATTAGACCAGATGGATTTTGCACTAGACTGTGAATTAGCTTTACCTAGAGATGACTGGAAATTGGTCTGTGCTTCAGAACAGGAAGCCTCAGTGTTTGGAAATCTTATTCCAGGTGTATTTGGAAGACAGTTACAAGTAGGATTCTTGTGAAGAAGACACTTTGAACAGCATCATGACAACAACATAATTGGAAATTAACCCTTTAAGCTGCACCTGATTGTAGCAATTGTTGAATGAAATGTTGCCCTTTTAATTTCTCCTCTAAAGAGTGCTATAAATGGAGGAAAATTAACAATAAGATGGCCAAGGAATGCAAAAGCTCTGTCTTGATTTTGAATAGGGCTGCTATAACACTGCATCCTGCAAGTCTCAGCAGAGCTTCAGGAAGTCTCAGGTCTTACAGAAGTGTGCTCATGGTCAAACTGAATGTCATGGACAGAAMGGTCCTTCTGTGATGTGTTTTGTGTCAGTGAATAATCGCTTCCCTAAGGAATTCCATTTCTATGGAAAATTAATTTTCCTTTGCTTTACCTCTAACAAAATCTAGCCAATGGGAGTTGGCTAGAAATGACTGAAAAGTGRGGAGAGGCAGAGCACAGTCTGAAAATGTGTCAATGTGTCTCTTGCATCTCCGCATCCCTGGATGGGGATGGACAGACTTGTTTTCTCTYTGCTTTATTTTCCATTTTTTCATAGATTTGAAAAATTCTGCTTTAAAGCCTCATTTCTGAAGTTGTTTCAGTCCTTCTAATTTYGTTTTAATTTTTTTTTAACAGGCAGAGGGACAGAAACATAATCTGGATGTGAATAATTTTTGAGCTGTTTATCTCCAGCAAGGTTGGGTGCCTGCCCATCACTGGCTGCAAAGTGTGTAAGTGGCAGGTCTGTTCTCTGGTTTTGCCTCCTTGCTGCTTCTGTTTGATTAACTCAGCAGCAGTTGGGTATTAGCTGGATAAAACTAGCTCTCCAAATGARCATGTTTATTGAGCAGCACAGAGTGAATAAAGAATTAAATTCTGATGCTAAAAAAATTGGTGCTTTCCTGGAGTGATGTGTAATCATTGGGTGAAAAAATTCCAAAGAAACCCAAACATAAAGGCAGATTTCTGTGGTATCTGTTCTATAGGAATACTTTAGGGMCTTAGGTTCTAATAGGTGGTCACTATTTATATATCTGGGTAAAGAAACAGATAATAAGGAGCTAAATCTATAGACATGTTTAGATATGCATTGGACTGCAACAAACCAGACACAGCAGGTTGGTTGGACCAGGTGAACTGGCCTGGTGCTGCTGCCTTTGCATTGGCAGAAGTGGAAAACACTGCCAGAAAAGGAGAACTCTTATTCAGGTTACACTTTGTACATTTCTTTTCTGCTTCTGTGCTGCCACCAGTCCAGCATTAACAATCTCTCACAGGGAAGGATTCCATCTTTCATGACTACTGTAAAACCAAGGCACTTTTAAAACATGAAACAGGAAAATATGGATTGCAAAGATGGAGGAGGAGAACAGTGTGAAATCAAAAGTTCATATGATGGTTATTCCATAGTTTCACAAAATTAGATAAGACAGTATCTGAAGGCTAATGGAGAACCCAAAAAGCAATTAAATGGAGAAAGAAAGGCAAAAAAGGGAAAGATATTTATAAACAAATTAATCTAAGAAACTTTGAGGACAATGAAAAGCTAGACAACATGAGATTAACTTACAAATGAAAGTATATTTATATCTCATGTATCATGGCAAATACAGAATTCTTTCTGTCTTTCTGCAAGTGGCTCAAAATTCAGTTAGGAAAAGGGTGTACTGGTAGGTGAGTGCAAGCCTAAAATGGCTTGAAAACTGAGCAGAAACTCTTTGGAAACCTGAATCAATTTGCTTAATATATCAAATGATCTTGACATATAAAATATATAAAATGATCTTAATATATAAAAAGTTCTTGACATAATTTTCTTAGGAGGTAACGCAATATTTGTCCTCAACCTTAATGGGGAAGCACAGTGACTTTTAGCATAAAAGAACAGAAGAAGTTAGCTGCATGGGTAGGCTTCTCTTCAGGACAAAAAAAAGATAATTTCATGAAGGAAATAGATGTTGCAATTGTTATAATTTTAGTTTATTTTAATTTTTATTAATGGGCAGGGTTTTTTTCATTTGTGGGGAGTTGAAGGAAATATGTACTATAATGTATGTTACCTCAGGCTTTGTCCCCATTTGAAATCCCAAGGAATGTTCCCACTGCTTTCAGTGCCTGCATGATTTCRCCCAGCGAGGCAAACATTGCTGCCTGGAGGCTGAGTCAGATAAGGGCTCTTACAAACCTCATTTGAGCAAACAACTCACATAAAGAGGAAATTATTTCTGAGTAAGCAGCCAGCAGCAGGACACCAAGTTATCTTGACCCTAATTTGATCTTCCTGACATTCAGTGCGGTCATCTCTTGGTTAATGCTTTGGCCTGTGTGGTGAGACTGGTTTGTGTCTCCTGGTGTTCTTCATGGCTCTGGCAGAAATAAGGACTCCTGTGGCCCCCCAAGGTGCTGAACAGATGCAGCTCAGATGACAGAAGCTGTTGCTGTCCATGTTTTCCAGGACACTCATTTTTCCCATTGCCAGTAGGTGTAACACCATACAGATAAAATTGAAGGTCACAGATTTTCAGTGCTGCACCCTTTGTCCATGTCACCTGTGAGCTTCTGCTACACTCATAGGTGGTCTTAGACCTTGGCTAAATGACTGTTTAATAATTCAGAAAGTTTCAGCTGGACTCACCAAGGAATTATTGCCTTCCATTTTCAGTTCTCTGAGGGAAAACAATCTGCATTTATGTCAGTAACAGAAGAGGCTACTTACAGGAGGGTTTGCAGTACCAAGGGGTGAGCAATAAAATATTCTCTGAGATTTGTTGAAGCCTTACTCTAAACTCCAGTTAGATGGCAGRTTGAGCATTGTGGAACAGTCCTTAGTCCCAGCCTGGGTTTAAGACTGTGAATAAATATATTTTTACTTATGCTGACTAATCCAAACAGCAGTAAATTATCCCAAACTTCTTTTGAATTATACTTAATGGAACTTATTTGTACATTCATCTTGCTCACTCAGAAGATTTGTTTTTTTTCATTCTTTTATTAAAACCTCAGCAGATTAACAACTGTTGATGCCTCCTGGATCCTGCTGGGCTTGCACTCTTCAGCATGTTTTGTGTTTGTGTGCCAGTCAGGCTGGGGCTGTGGTGGGGTACAAGGGACTTGCTCTCACTGAGCAGGAACATCCAGGATCTAGTTTTTTTTCCATTTGGCTTTCCCTGAAAGACATAATGTCACCAAAAAGAAGATTTCAACACAGACAGACAAAAGAAATTGGCAACCAGAATGGTGACAAACTTAACTAATTTAACTTTGCCATCTGCAGAAATKATCTACTCTTTGTTTGGCACATATATGTGCATAAGACAAAGCTTTGTTTTACTTGCATGTTGTGGATCAGAGTGCATTCCCAGGCACTTGAGTGCTTGATATATTGAGATGAATGATGCTGGGGTATGTGGGGGCTGTGGGAGCAGCTCTGAGTCCCTGGGGAGGGAAGCTGTCTGTGGARCAACGGCAGCAATGCTTTTGAATTCACAATCTAATAAAGAGCAGTAAGCTGGGGTGAATGTGCTGGCAGGAAGGCAGTGCCTAACACATCATGAGGTATTGAACAGCTGCCTGTGAGAGATAATATTTCATGGGGACTTTTGGAAGCACTTTTGTTAGTGCCTGGCCTGTATGGCTGCCCCTGCTCTTACTCCTCTCTCCTTTCAGACCCAAGACACACTTGCATAAGCCACTGCTTCAGCCTGGCAGTGGGAGGAAGGCAAAAATCCTAAAAATGGCTGCAATGCAAATGATTTACATTCTCTGGGTTCCACTGAGGCAAGTCAGGGCACAGGTACTTATTTTTGTCCCCATCTTTCAGCTTCTGCCTTCCCTCAGTGCGCTCTGCTCCTCACAGAAGTGACACAGCCCATTCCCCTTGAGCACTGCAAACCATCCCACACACTGGAGATGTCTCCCAGCATACTGCTGAGAAAAGCTGTTGTTCTGGCTTAAAATCACAGCTGGCAGCTGTTATTTGGCTACACAATTTTCCTCTGCATAATGCAAGGTTTGGGATCAGTCATTGCTTCATATTAAACTTGATTTTATGTGATTCTGTGTGATTTTTTYAACCCCCCCAATGGTAAATTAAAAAGAATGTTTTAAATTGGTGCTATGTAAAATCCAAACACTAATAAAAAGGAACAGTATTCTTGATACTAGTAATTCTTTCAAATGTGGACTTTTTGTCTCATTTGAGATTAATATAATGGCCTGGACCAATGGAATTTCTGCATGGTCCCTCTGACTCAGCACTTGCCCTCCAGTAAGGAAAAGCAGTGGTAACCTACCAGAGCACCCATTTTGTTAAGCTCTTTTAACAACATAAATAGAGTTTGAAATGTATGAAGAATGGAACTGCCAGTTACCCAAATATCTTGGAGAAAGATAGACATGACCATACAATCTTGATGATTATGTTTAATAATATGCTCAGCAATATTCCATAATGTTATATTCCTGCAAAACATTCCTTATTATGAAAGATAATAAATTAAGAGCCATGTAAAATATCCTTGCCCAGGCAACTTGAGAAAATAAGGAAATAATTTGAAACACTCTTTGACTATTCTATGGTTTTTGACTTATGATTCTTGGCATCATATAAGGAAGCCTCCAGACAGTTTCAGCTGGAAAATGTGACATTATAATTTTATCTGCATTTTTTACACAGAATAATAAGTGTGTAAGGTAATTCAGAGAGAACCTTCCCTCTCCTTAGATAACACTTGCTTTTCCATGGGAATATGCAGTCTCAGGCCATGAGACACTCACACTCAAAAAATCACACTCATCTTTAGTTTAACTACTGTGAGGAGTTGTATTGATTTCTGTGGGACCACACACAGTAAGAAAGTTGAGCATGGGAAAAAATTTGCAGATTCAGACCAAAGAATCCAGACTATCTGGACAGACCCCATAAAACCAGATAGTTCACTGCAGCTAGGGGCCTAAATTGAATATAAGTATGAGGAAAGCTAACATTCCATTCCATAATATATATTTTAATCTTTCTAAAATCTGTCATTGTTCTATGTGGTCCCAAACTCTCAAAATTTTACAATTTTCTGAGGGGRAAAAAAAAATCACTGCTGGTATTTTAATATTACTGTGTTTTTAGCCATTAAAATAACAAATAATAAAACCATTGTTTGAAATAACATACTGAAACACCTTATATTGTTTGCAAGAGAATTATATGTTCTTTCAAATTTCCTACTCTAGTTACTCAGACTGTGTGTACTGCACCATATGACCCAGTTTATAGGGAAGATGAGTATGAAAGACTAATGAAGGACCATCATTAATATTTTTGATGGGGGTGTACATGCTATACTGTTAAGCATAATTAAGAGCTTCCTTAGGGCAAGAATATAGATATGGGCATAAAAAGTTGTACTTAACTACCATAAAGAGAGAACAGAATTTGGGCCGTGTTGGCCCAGCTGGGGCACCCATGAAGTGCAGTGCTCTCATGGCCAGAGGCTCTGACACATGCAGGTGTGGCACTTGCCAGGTGTCCCTGCAGGACACTGCCCTGCACAGTGGAGGCACCTTCAGAAAAACCCATGGATCCCTCTTCAAACACACTGTGGGTACTTGCAGGCTCATTTTCCAAAGGAACCCTATTAATCCCTTGTCATCAAAGTGTAGATCCRCATCACCAGCCTGTTTCTTCTAAATCCAAGGACTGGGTACAATCATAGCTGCCTGTGCATCTCTGTCAAAATGCCCTCTGGTTTTCCTTCTGGTTGGTGTATAGACCTATTTAAAATACTTGCAGTACTAGTACTTTGGTCAATGTAGCACATCCTTAAATGTATCTTGTTTTTCCTGCTGGGTAGATGTACTTARCTCAGACTCAAATTTCCTACATGTTCTTTAGCATCTCTCAGCTGCAGGAGGATGACCTGGTTAGAAAATGTAGCCCTGGAAAATGGGGTTCATCCAACTTTTTTCAGCTCCAGGTGTCCTAATTCTCTTGGAAATGTTCTCTTTGGCAAGTTAGGGAGTGTTTTTTTTTCCTTCAGCCTTTTCCTTTATTTAATTTCTTGCTTTCCTCTCACTACCCTAAAGAGCAGACTACTTAATTAATGGAAAAAGAAAGATCTGAGGAATTGAGAAACATTGTCCCCAGATACCCAAAAGCACATGCATAGAGAAGCTTGGGCTCAGATTCAATTACCCAAAGAGGAATATGGATGTGGATCTTTGAAATAAATATCCCAGTTATAACACTACAAGGGAGTTTTTTGGCTTCTCCCTTCTTTCCCTCCATTTTTTCTGTGGAAGGCTTAGCTTCCTGGCTCTGCAAAGTTCATGGCTGTGAAACACAAGTGGAGCCAGGAGCTTTGCCCAACTTGTGAGTGGAAGCTCAACTCACAAAATATCCTCTGGCTCAGCCTGGTGAAGCATTTCTCTTCCATGTGTCTGCTGATTTACTGGATGGGGTGTGATGTTATGCACTGTTCCATGAATTGTACAAAGAATTGCACAGTCAAGCAGCTATGTTAGATCTGTAACTTGTAAAACTGGGTCTAACTTACAGTTTTGACATATCTGCAGGCAAATATAGTTATAGTGGCCAAACAAATGCAGCAGCTGAAGAGAGACAGACTAAGCTGATTGTAATGAGGAGACAAGGTGTGGCATTTCTGTCTTTAGCATCCAGCTCCTTCCTGGGGCTTCTGCAGGTCTTGTCCAGCCAATGCTTCTGTGCTGCCTGTGCCACTGAGAGCTGTGGCCTCCAGGGTCACAGCTGGGACAGTGCAGTAGGAACTCTGAGCCTCTGAATAAAATTGTCTTGTCAATCCTGTCCCAGGAGCCCAAACCTCACTGAAAATCAGTAGTATTGGCTCCTAAATATCTCAGTTTGTTAAAACATCYTTAAGTCACGAGACTTCAGATTCTGTACAGATTTGATGCCTCTTTTAGCATCTGCTGTAGAATAAGGGCTGAAGCAGATGTAAAAAGTGGAACAGTAATGAATAAGGCAATTTTAAAAGGGTTTAAAAGCAGCTGAAGGAGCCTGTGGTTTTATGGATCTACTATTTTTATTTTACCATCAGGAAACTTCTTTGTCACCTTCCCAAGTAGATTTGTTTGATTTCACTCTAGTGGCAATCATCTTGATTATGGTCTGTYCAGCATTTGCTTTTTTCAACACTACTAGTGTTCTTTTTCCTTTGAGAAAAAACCCCCATTTTTTAATAATTGGAAACTCACTGTTGTGAAAAGGCAATTCACAGTAGCTATTTTTCTCAGATGGCACAAACACTCCTTTAAAAAAAAGGATTAATCTTTTCTTTCACAATTGCTCCTTTAATAAACTGTTTGTTTAAATCATATACTTGTCCTCCTCAGTGGTGAAGCTTTTTCCTTATTTAAAACAGGATGACAGGGCTCTTCCACTGTTTAGAAAGGCACTGAAGCTGGTACTCCAGAACAGAGCCACCCATTCTTCTGYGAGGAGCTAATTGATTAGCCTTAGAGCTACAGATCTGTACCCAGGGACTCAAATAAGAGGACTTCGTTTTTCTTTTGAATGACTTATTTCCCCAGGCTATCTACATTAGACATGTCCAGGTGGTCTCAAATTATTTACAACTGCAGGAACCTCTGTGGTCACAGGATTATCTGCATGGGGAAGCACATTTGAAAGTCAGTATTTCCTTCTCAGAAAACAGGACAGTCTTTGTTAGTACATATTCTCATTTGGAATACTTTTAAACTAAGCTAAGAGAATGTAAATATATATCTCTCCTTGTAGTCACTTAAGAGTAGGGATTTCCTTTAAAAGAAGATCCTTATAAGAAAAAAAAAGCTTGGAAGGGACTTAGATGTATTACATACTTTATTAATTTTTTTTTTGCGATGTGCATGTATCCAACTTATTTTTCAGTGTCCCCACACAGGAGAAGCACAGCACGTAGAACAGTAGGTGCCTATCCCATGGCGTATCCATTCTTCAACATAGCTTATGACATTGAGGGCCCAACCTTCTTTCTGTCCCTGTTTTTTGTTTGTGGTTGGTTTAGATTTTTTTTTGTTGTATTTTTTTTTTTTGTTCTTTACGTTGATTGTCACAATGCAAACAGAGTTTTAGCTCTTGGCAGTCACCATAATTGACTTTTTCAGTTTGAGTGATTATTTCTTTCCAGAGTGTCTTAAAGGTTATTCTTAGGTCTATCTCTGAGGCTGCTGGCATCTGCTCAGTCTGGCAGCCAGATGAATGTTTCAAGAGGAAATCTGACAGTCTGCATATATCTTCTGAAGTTCTAGTGCCAAGACAGTCACTATTTTAAACACCTATAGAATCTAGTATATGCACATTTATAAAATGTGGTAGTCAGGTTATAGACTTGCTTCAGTTTTTAATTTCACAGTTTGTTTTTGTTGAATCACAGAATCGTATAAATTAGAGACGGAAAAGTTGTATTAGGTCATTTAGTCTATCTCATTGCCAAAGTGGGATTGTTCCCTGCAGTATATTTTCCAGTGTTTTATCCAGTACTTTTCCATTCTCTAGGTTGGGCTTACACTTCAGCTTTTTTTTTCAGTTAAGCTTATGTTTTGACATTTTGAGTATTTTTTTCTAGAACTCATTAAATTCTGTTACCACCCTGTGGCCATAACAGCAGCGATGATGCCTGTTGCTACTTTTCAATTGCTAAAACCTAACTAAAGTTATTAACCCATGACTGTGTTGGAAATAAGCCCCTCTGTCATATAACCAGCAGTGACATTGTAAATTTGTGTTTCAATGAGTAAAGCTGTGGATAATATCTGTGAATTGCTAACAACACATTTGCTGTTTGCCATTCTCTTCTAGCTGGCTTCAGTTCTTCCTCCTTCTTGACTGTGAGTCATAAACGAGGTGTATATTTCCTTGGGTCTCTCTTTAACTGAATAAAATTTCTTAGTCAGTCACTCACTTCCAAACTAGCACTTCATTAATATATATAAATATCTTTCCGAGAGTAGRCAAAGTTTAAGTGTCTGCACATATACCAAACATGTGAAAACYTTTTTCTCTGTGGCAATAATAAATAAAAAACATAGTCGGGAGAGGTTATGTGATGATAGGACCAATACAAAGAGGCCTGTGCTCAGCAAAAGGCAGAGATCAGTGCTACATGCCAGCTCCACACTTGGCACCATGCGTGAACAAGGCTCAGGCTGTGCTGGTGCTGTGGTACCTGTGTCTCATGGAGCTGAGGAATTCCGGTGGCACTTATCCCTGATGATGCTCAGCATGTGTGCCYGCAGTCCTGGAGCAGGAGAGACAGCTGGGTCTGCAGGAGCTCTGAACAGCAAGAGACACCACCACCAGCAGGACTGATACTTCCCTCTTGGTGACAGCTCTGTCCTGAGTCAGAGGTGTCTGCTGTGAGACTGATGCACACGTGTGCTCCTCTGGTTGTGTTAGACAGCATGGAGGGTCTTGTATGGCTGTGCAGGAAAAGTCTGCAGAGCTATGCAGACTGAGATCAGAATGAAAGTGCAAATGCAGTGATTAGCARTTGTTTAGCCTTTTTGACAAAGATTTTTTGAATGTAATATTTCTCTACAATGTTTTCCAGCAGAAATAAGCATTAAAAATGTTTATATATAGCAGACTTTCAGCAGCTAACCKCCGTGTTAATGAGATGTTAACTCTCATTGGTTTTAAAAAGTGGTGGTTTCTGAACAGAGAGGCTCTGTGGGATTTAATTAGAGTGAGTTAACCTTTTCCCACTGAAATGGTGGCCCTACATGCTCCTCATTTTGAGCTTGCTTGTTGCATCTCCATCTCAAACAAATCTCACTGATGCATTAGTTAATGGTTGAAAAATGCTGTGAGGATGTAAGGGACTAGGAAGCAGAATATTGTCATTAATACACAGAATTGCTAGTCAGGAGTTTGTGTTCCCTCCCAGCTGCATTGCTGATTTCCTGTAGCTGTGTGTGAAGATGTTGTCATGCCAATAAAGTCCAACTGAACTATGCATGACCTGGCCATGTCAGCTACAGCCAGCCAAARTATTCAGAACTGCTTGCTAAAGTTTTAGGCACCATTGTTTAGTAGAATAACCTGAAAAATTTGCCTTACCTTCCTATTACACTTTTCTGATAAAATTTTCTTGTGATTTATGGCACCAGAATTGGCATGAGACTTGAATTTCTATTTCCTTCTTTTTTCTTGATTTTGGAAATGAGAGTGATGAATGTTTCAGTGTCTTATCAGGATTAAAAAACAGTTTGTCTTAATTCTTTCATGTCTCTGAAATAAAAAGTGCTGGGAAATTGCAAAGCAGATTGTAAAATGCTGTTTTTCACAACCCACTTTGTCACACAACCTGTGAATTCATGAAGATGAAATCCACCTCTGTAATACATGGTGGCTCTGCTTGTTTAGCACATTTCCTGGTTTGGGTTGGAAAAATGACTTGTGAATAGGGTTAGACTTCATCCACTGCTGTTTCCTTGGCAGGTGACAACATATGAGATCATTTTACACAGCTCTAATCACTGTTAAATCCTTCACTGATACCAATCTAGAGAGTCAAGACAGAGCCTATTTGACTCAAAATTGTGTAAAGGAGACTACTGGTAAACCTACCAACCCTCTCAGTTAAACCCCTCAAATCCTGTGCCAGGAAATTTACAGACGAGATCAATTTTAATTAATTTAATTTCTCTGACCCTACTATGTACAATTCCTTCACAAGAATCTTATCACTTCTCTCTGTATTATCTGGGGTAAAAGTGAAGGAGCCTGAAGGGTTCATGTCAGCCCCAACATGACTTAACTGAACTGTCTTAATCTGTGGACCAATTTGCTCTACAGGCCCCTAAGGAAGGAATTTGTTGATTTTGGCAGTGTTTACCTTTCCTACAAACAAATCCATCGTTTTCCAGACCGCCTGGCTCTTAAAAATCACTTGAGAGCTGAGGGGAAAAAAAACCTGCCCCAGGCTGCATCAGTATTCTTTATCTTATGTTTGGGGAAATCTTTTGTGTTTTCCACAGCTGCTTGAGGATAATCCATAGAGTCAAGATTATTCACAGAGTCAATAGAAATGCCTGTAAAGTTCTCTGAGTTGAGTTTCCTTCAGTGGGGGGAGTGAAAGCCCCTGTCAAAATAAAAAGGAGGAAAAAAAAAGAAGATTCTTGACTGAGTTAACTGTGTTCTCAACTACAATTGTGGAGAGGAAATGAAAGGGCTGACTTGAACCTGCTTGCCTTTCACTTTTGGGAGCCACAAGTCTCTTTTTTTGTTCGTTTTGTTTTTGTTTTTTTTTCATAGATTCCATACCAATAATATTTGGTGTGACCGATRAGTATTTGCTTTTAGGTATTATGTATCAGGAATCAAATTCCCTGTTTCTAACCTAAACATGGCAGGTTCAAGTTTTTAATTATTCACACATATATCACATGAAGTGATGAGAGCCATGTAATATATTGCAGAGCCATGTCATTCACCTCTGACTGCCTGAATTGCACTTTCTCACTAGCTTGTCTCCACCAGAACCAATCACTTAGCAATCAGATATTTAGTGTCTTCTTACATGCACTATAATTAAAAAAAACACCAAAATCCCATTTTTTAGGAAAAACTTTTCCATCTACTTCCACTGCCTTGAGGTTCTGGCACTCTTCTTGTGTGTGTGTGTGCGTGTGTGTGTGTGTGCGTGTGTGTGTGTGTGTGTGCTCTAATCCATTGCTGCAAAGAATGTGAGCCCCACCTCTTTTGTCAGGACAGAATCAGTAGACTTTGAGAATTTTTTTTTGTTTCCCTTAAAATTCTGAAAAACTAATGGTGTTCCTTCAAAGAAAAAAAAATATTATGTTTAGGAGGGGGTGGTGGGCTCTGCAGCTCTGGGCTGCTCCTCACTGAGCTGTTTTGGGTCCTGTTTTGAGGTTCTAGCCCTTTCTTTAAGGAATTTTGGCACCTAAATTAGGTTCCATGATGAAGACCAGTCACATAAAATATTTGGGACTTTAACTCTGTCATTCTACATAGCACAAATCATTAAATTGAAGCAATTTAGAGGTTACTAGTGCTTATTAGCTGGAGTTTTATTATCCCTTCAACATCTATATAGTTAGACTGAATGAACCTAAGGACCTAATTTTACATCCTCTAGTGCACAGGCTGCATTTTGCTGCCTTTTTTCTGCTAATACCTCTCACTGAGGAGTGTCACCCTTCAGTGATTAGTCCTGTCCACACACCCTACACTGCAGCAAGCACACTTTGGCCTCCCTAGAGCTCTGCTTGGTGCACAGTGCACTCTGCTTGCTGCAAGTGTACTGGTGCCAACATGCTACGCTGAGGGATGGATGTCATTTGCCACAGGCAAGGTCCCATTCCAGCACAACCCACCAGCTGGGGTCTGTCAGCACTTGGAGAGACCCGGTATTGGCCTCCCTTCCTGCAGTTTTCCCCTCTCATGTGTCTACAGGCAGCAGCCACGGTCCCTCTCTGCAATGATTTCTGCTGACTTCATAGTTCTTATGTTTGCAGCTCCTTGCTGCTGTTCTTTCACTGCTCTATAATGTCAGCGAAAAGAACACATTGGACAGAAACTGAGTGTTKGCTTGTTCATATGAATTCTCTGTGTTCCCCAAAGAGCTGAAATTAGATGTAAGAAATTAAGTAGACCTCAAAAACCATATGGAAGATGTGTGAAAAAGTAGATGGAAGACAGTTGCTCAGAATCTGCTTGTTCAAAATCTTTTTTTGGGCTGATTTTATTAATTTTGACTGAGATAGGCTAGTGTGGTCATTGTCAGTGTGATCAGTCATTTCAGAAGTCTGTGGGGCTGAGAGCCATTGTGTGGTAGAATTTGAGACAGTAGCCGCTCTGATCAGCAGTCTTTTCATGGGATTTGTATCACCTGCTTCCCTTTATTTCCTCTTCCTTCTGCCATGTTCTCTCCCATCTCTCACATATCTCTGTCAGCTGAGACTAAATTCTGCTATTAATCAAATGGTTCCAGCAGATTACCTTTTCTCATACCCAATTGTTCAGATTTTCTGTTTATCACACTCCTGCAGAAAACTGCTACTCTGTTTTAAACTATTCTCCAAACCTTGATCTCTTTCCATATTTATGGGACTAGTGCTGTTAGGCATATCCTTGACATCAGGCTGAATCACCACCACCACTCACACAAACAAGCAGGTATTCCCACTCTCCAGCAATCCCTAGGCGGTGCCAGTCCCCTGCAGCCACAGCTGAATTTCACAGAAGTCCCCAGGAGGAATGACAGGTCATTATGATTATTTTGAAGTGGAAAGATTGTACTGCTACTCAGCTGCATGCTTGCAGACCCTTCCAGCTGCAGCTGCTGCTCCAATCTCAGCTCAGCTGCTTTCAGACATTGAAGTCTCTGTCTCCAAAACTTCACCATAAAATTCATACTCAGTTATCCTGTCACTCCTGTTCTGACAGATGTTTACTCTGTAAAGAGCTGGTTCTGTAAATTGCACCACTGCTTATAAATGTGGTCAGGCTAAGCCAGATCATTTTGGCAGGTTAAGAAGTGGCTGCACAGGGAGGTTTGGTTCCTCTCAGTGCGTTGGGGAAGAGCAGCAGGAGCTGCAGGAACCTCTCTGAGTGACTCAGCTGCAGTTTGAACCCCCCATCCACGTGCACCACCCACCCCCAGTACCCACAGCAGAGCCTACAGGGTCCCGTGACCACATGGGACAGGGATTTAGAGATGTGGGACATGAACTGTGCCTGTGCCTGGCCAGGAATAATAGAAAACAGCTACACCTGAGTGTGCCTTCTTTCTCAAACCAGCGACAGGCTGTGTGCTCCAAGGGCTGCAGCCTTTAGCCGGTGAGTCTGCAGAGACAGTGGCAGCTTTTGAACAGGACTTCCATGTAGAAAGCTATTAGCAGCTGCACAGAAAACATGTTTAAAAGTCAGGTATTAGATAATTCTGGAAGACTTTAGTAACTGAGAGGGAAAATATAGCACTTGAATATACAAAGAAAAAAAGTTGGCAAATGAAGGCTAAACGAATTTGAGAAAATGTTGAGTCAAAGGCACAGGCCATTAGCAAYGTCCACGCACAGCCTGTCATAACTTGTTTTCATCTCTGCCTTGGTTTTGCTTTTCCTGTAGGAAAAACTGCCTTCAGGACCCACTATGCTTAAAATTTTCCATCATTCAATGGTCTAGAATTTCAAATCTCCMCTTGTGTTTTCATAAGTTTGGAATGAATTTTCTAGACGTGGTGACACAAACCAGTCATGAGATGTTTAGCAATTAGGCAAAAATTTCATTTGAAATAGGTAAGGCTTATACTTGTCCCCAATTGATTAAATTAAATCTACTACAATTATGAAGTAAGATATTTTCCTACTATTTAGACGCACCATCTTCCATGGTACTTTWAATTTGTATCAGGAATCAACCTAGAATATTTAGCAAATGCAAATACAATCTACTTCTTGGTATTTCATTAATAAAAGGACACCGACACCTGTTTGATAAAAAAATAATTTTTCCTTTTACCAAATAAAGATATCAAATCTTTGGACCAACCCCAAAAATTAAGTAGGGTCAATTAAATGTTACAAGTATATCCAGRAACATAAGGCCTTTGTGTACCTTTTCAGGTTTATATTTAAGTATCCTTTCATATTTCAATAAAGTGACTGAAATTTAAGTACTGAGCATATGTTTTTGAGAGCCATTTTGCTTCTGAATGGTTAGTTGATGGCTTCTGACCAGAGATGGGGATACCAAAATGCTGACAGTTGCACGGCCTAGCATCTGCATCTAGGCTCTTCCAAAAAAATCCTGGTTATAGTGCTGATGATATGCAATAATTGAACTCTATGCCTAAAACAGGACTGTGAGCAGGAACTCTTAATTTAGCCACAAAGAAACACCAATGAGTGAAGTGTTTTACATACCAGTGCTCCCTCTCCCTGAATTTTAGTACTTTTGCTGAGAGCTATGAAATAGTGCTGTCACTCATGAGCAATTCTCAGCAAAGAGGCTTCTCCTGTGTGCCAGCATCTGTAAATTTTCTTTTGAACGTGCAACCAGGATCGTGCTTTTTCTTTCTGATAACAGCACAGAGGATGTGGGGAGAGTAATTTAGCCATTAGTCCTGCAGTTCAACTGCAGGAGGCTCAGTCTCTTTGCATATCTCRGCTCACTGGGGGTCAGTAAATGGAGACTCCATTTTCCAGGGTGGCAGGTCAGATAGTGGTAAATGGTCTCTGTTGCCTGCTGGGAAAGGGAGAGCCCATTCTCCAGGCAGTTGGAGAGTTGACTTTGGAGAAGGAATGGGTCTATCCAGTCCCTTCATCACAGCCTGCTTCACTATTTTATCCCATGGAAGTTTAATCCAGAAAAGGCCTTAAGAACTCGACAACTATAACTTTTTGTGCCCTTTTGCAAGCTGAATGCTCTAACAACAGCCTTAGACTCATCTTGTTCTATATTTTTCTACTTCACTAGAAGATCTTTAATACTTTTATAGAAAATGGAAAACCTTTGGGMGGGCTTTAAGTGTGCTCTTTTCTACCTGGATAGCTTCAAAGTTAGGAAAGCATGTAGAAAAGAGGTTATGTAGAACCCATTATTCTCAGTTTTTCCATCAGCTCTTACCCTCAAAATAATGAATGGGAGAGGTGGGTATATGCTTCTACTCAGTTCATGTTTTAAAAAAAGGGAACAATGTTTCTGGAATTGTTTTCGAAACAGGCTCTTGCCTCTTTTAGGTCCTGTGATGAGGAGGTTCTCATTTGTGGATTTAGAGCTCTGGTGGGACTTTGACGTTGGCTTCTTTGGCAGAGAGACCTTAGGAGGTTGTATGCAGATAATGAYAGAGAATTTGAGACACTTGGGGAATTTTTATGGTAAATGTCTGCATGCCTCCTGATTTAAGTGTAACAAATATATAGGACCTGTGACAACTTTGGTGTTGGACATAACATTTAGGATTTCATGCTCTCACCCCTTGTTTCAATCCCAGTCACAGAGTGAATGAGATCTCAAACAGTATGTGAGGTTTTTTCTGCAGTATGCACACCTCCCTCAGGGCCAGAATGCTTGAGCTATGACKGATTTTTGTTCAAATAGATAATTTTAACTCTACTAAGTTAATGGTGAACTGGCCTTCCACAATAGTACCCGTAGCACACAGCTGGACATCATTTCTAAGGAGAAAGGAGAGTAGGCTCACAGGTCAGGAGGTATTACTTCAAGGGTAAAKAAATCGATTTGCACGCTGGCAGTATATTTACAGCACAAACGGGAYGGGACACTTGGAATTAGGTTTTTGAGAGGTTTATTTCTTACATCAGTCTYATAACATTGTTTTACAATGGAGACAACTTGATGTGGCTATCTCACTGGTTTCACAGAATGCTARAGARGCTTGACATTATCGAAGAGCATAAGACAGATCTAGAGTAAATTTTATCTAATCACATAGAGAAAAGGCATATTGACAATAATTCTATCTAATAATCTTAAAGCATACGTAATTCTGGTTAAAACAATRAGGCTTTTTCTAAATACAATAGYTTGTTCATGAAACTTAAGCACAGCGCTCTATTTATTTTTAACTTTTTAAAATATACATTAAATAAACTTGTTGCAACTTAGAAGGCGAGCTAACACTAGCCTATTATTCTATTTCTCACGTCTACACTATGGCTTAGAAAACTTTTTTGCTGCTTTAGCATCTGTTCTCATAACTTCTGCTTAAGGCTTGCTTTCTTAATTTTCTTTAAACTTTCTGATTTTTATGACTCTCTAACAAGGAGGAACAAGAAAAAAAAAATCAACAAATCAACTGTGAGATTTTGAAATGGAGTGGGTGGTGGGAGATAACACTAGGCTCCACATCTGAGATCATTCATCAGTGGACACATGAGGCTGTTTTTGGTTTTTTAGTAAGATGGACAAATAGACATGTAAACCAGGCACTGAGCCTAGGTTCTTATGCTCTTCTCAGCCAGACTCACAATCTCGAGCATAACATTGCAATACCTGTTTGTTTTGCAGCTGCTTTGTGTTTGACTGTCTGTCTGTGAAGATTTGTAAGCCAGATGCAAGACTGTTTGCAAAAGATCAGAAGTACTCTGTCTATGCTCACAGGAGAATAAACAAGAAGATGTCAACAAAGCCAGATATAAAAAGGAGCTTAGTCAGGACAGGTCACAGCTTTTGTGTTGTAATAATTTCTTCTGACTYCTTCACTTTTATTTGAACAGAATGGTTGCTTATGCCAGCATATTTGGTCTATACAAAAATCCTAGGGAGAATGATTAATTCAACCRTGTTGCCAGCTGCAGTGTTTTTATTAGTGAGCCTTGCAATATTTGGTGGTTTTCTCAAAACATCATATACTAAAGAAATGTGGTGGAGTGGAAATCACTGTGTTCACTTTTAAAAGTTCTAAAGTTTCCAAGGCCTTACAGTGACAGAGAAACAATTGGAAAAAAGGCAAGAGGGCAAGAACAAAAGAGAGAAGGACAGAGAGAGAAAGAAAGAAAGAGAGAAAGAAAGAGAGAAAAAGAGAGAAAGAATATGTAAAGACAAGCATAAAGATGTAAAATGTAAAGACAAACATAAAAAATGTGAAGACAAGCATATTTTGATGATCTCTTTTAAAGTTTAAATCATGAGACCTGAATGCCAAGAGCTGGCAATATTGAAGGTGTGGAAAGCTTTTAAGYGGCCATTATCATCACCATTTGGTGCCTGAGAGAGGCCTTTCTTTATATGTGTATGTGAGGAAGCTTTTACTCYGTGGCAGTAGGAGCTTTACCTGATGTCAATTTAAAGAGACAGGTGATTTCTGCAAGTTGCAAACTAATGTGCCATAATTCCCCAAGGTATAAATTAATACAAAATATATGTCTAATAATATAAGGTACTAGACACAGAAAGCTCATCCTGAGCAGCAGAGCTGTAGTGTTGAATTCTCCTGTAATCAAAATATGCAGGCACCTTGAGGGAATGTCTCCAGATGGCTGATTACCCATTAAAATCTCAAACCTTTGATATGAGCCTAAAGAATGGATCACCTCCCATGAAGAGAGTACTATTTTCAATTTCATTTCTATTTACAGATATTGGTTTGGCATGGAGTGAGGAGGGGAAGATCTATGAGAGTAACTCCATCCTTACTAGCAGAGGTAATTTTCATTAAGAATGAATTAATGGGGAAGAGTCTTTCCCAAATTATTTTTATTTATTCAGAATCCCTTTGATAATGTTATTTCCCTGCTTATAATTCTCTGTAGTTCAGTACATGGTTCCTCTTTATGGACAGCACAATTTCCCCTACTGTTTGATTTCCACACAACTATGTTAGAGCATTTGGCCTCACATTTTCCAAAAGGATCCCTGSTATTGCAGAGTGAACTACGCCATTTAGAGCCACCTGCTATCTGGTTTAGCTGAAATAAACCCTTGTAGAACAAACCAAACTGTACTATGATAAGTGTGCAAGTCGAAGGAGATGAGATGTGGCTGGGCTTAGAAGATCCTCTCCTTGCTCCTGTTCTTCTGTAAGTGGCTTTTCATACATGGTTTTACTTCCCTCTTACATACATATTTAAATTTTTTTTCTGTAATTTGCAGCCCTCTCAGGCAGGGGTTGTCCCTCTCTGGCTGTTGCTCAGTGTCCTGCTTCACAGGGGAGCTRAGAATGAGCCTTCACTGAGATACAAACTATGAGGAACTGGTGGTGAGCCAGCAGTTGAGACATAAAGATTTGAAATAAAATAAAACTTTGAGGTTTTCATTTTTTTTTCTACACTGAAACAAAAGCAAGATTTTTTTTCTTTTGTTCACCTATATTCTTCATTTTATTGAATTGGGAAATGTTGGGAAGTGTTTCTCTAAGAATTGGAGAAAAAAAATCTGAAAAAAGAGGACAGATTCACAGAACTGGGAGCAACGTGAAGCAAAAGTCACTAAAAATAAATCTGTGACAAAAGGACTCAGCCAAGGTGAGTTGGATTCCTCAGAACTGTCTGATGGTGGTCCGTGTTTCCTAGGTGCTTCAGAGGAATGGTCACACACTCCCTTTGACAGATTTTGTGGGCGAAAAAGTCTGTGTTGCCTATGAAACTGCAGTTTTCAGATGGACCTTTTCTGTAGTTGGAACATTTCCAGCCTCTTTTTCCTATGAAGACTTTCCAGTGTCCAATATTAAAATCCAAKATGCCACTAGTAGACTTTTTAAATCTAGCTACCTATTTCTGGGAAACTCATTTATTTGAGATTGTTATCCTGTCGATGGCTAATGGGTTAAAAAGTCATTAAACACATTCACATGCAGGCAGTGCCATTATAAAAGCCTTTTTTTCCCTGAGCTTCCTAGAATAAAATCCTTCAATGGAGATAATGCAAGAGATTAAAGGCCTGTTTGTTCAGGATAGATTTGTTTCTTAAATGGATTTTCCTGTCAGAGACAGAGTAACCTTAGAAGTGTGACAACTGCTAGTATGCAATATTACCTGTAAGTCTGCTGATGAGGAGGGATAAACTCCTCATGACTTTCAATAGAGACTGCATATTTTTGTAAAAGATCAAATCAGCTCTGAGTTACTCAGTGAAAGGGTGAAATTCCTGGGTGAAAATCTATGGCCTTTGTTATACTTGGAGTCAGACAGGATGGTCACTTCTGAGTTTAAACCTACAAGTGGAACTTCATTAAARAGTAGTGGTCAACTCAATCCAGCCTGCTTTATCATGTAGGCYCTTTTTTCCCTTTCTCTTCTCTTTGGAGCTTAAGCAAATGCTTATGAAAACTTTTAATTAAGTTTTAGCTGCACCTCAAACCTTGTATAATCCCAAGATCACAGCTGACGCGTTCATTTGCAACCACGAGATCTGGAAACTAAATAAGTCCTGCTTGAAGTCAAAACCCTCTTACTACAGTTGAAAGGCAAGAATATCTAGGTAGTCTAATAATCCTTTATAAAATTAAAGAAAGAACATTGAAGTTCTTGTGTCTATWTATTCTACATAGAATATTCTACATAGAATATTCTACACAGAATGCAGGGAAATGTTCCTGTTGGCAAGCACTATTTTTCTAGGAGCGACTTTGATAGATCTAAGTTTGGAGGAAGTGGCAGAGATTATCTGGGTTTCAGTTTTGAACCATAATTTTAAAAATAATTACAGACTACCGCATCATACCACATCATACGACATCATAGCATCATAAAATTTTACATCAGACTAAATTTTGGACTCTAATCTTGTGCTACAATGTCAAGAATAGTAGCTTTATCTGAAATTAGATATTTGCAATCTGAAATTAGCCTTACCAAATATGTATAGGTCCTGAGACTGCACTGCCCTCATAGACACGTACAAGTCTTTGTTATCCACTCTCAGTGTCCTTGGGAATAGATCAGGTACAGGCAGGCCCCTCTTCCTGTGAGGAATCTCACACATTTTACGATATTACCAGCTGCAAGAACACAACACAAGGGATGAGTCTCTTCTTTGTTGCTGGTATAGAATTATGGGTTTAGGGATCTGTGGTAAAAATGAATGCCATGTTACTGAAAAAGAATAATGTTCCTGAAGTGAAAGGAAAAGCTAGATGTAAAACACTCTAAGAGAAACTGACCTCATAGCRCAAAGAGAAATATCTAAGGAAGGAATGAAAAGCACTGGAATGAAAAGCAGAGTGGAAACGCCATCAGAATTCAGATTGGAGGATAAGCTCCTCCTTTATTTAGACATGCAGGGTTGGATTACTACTGCGATGGAAGACAGCCAGCCATGCCAAAGATGGTATAAACCAACACCTTCTAGGACAGTGTTATGGCTTCTAGCATCTTTGGTAAGATTTACCAGACCAATAAATTCTGTTCTGCTCCTGATGAAGGAATCAAACTTTTACTGCAGCTTCAGCATTTCAACACAGAGGTGGCTATTGTGACTTTTAAGCTGAAAAATCACTTTCACTCTCTTAAAATCTGGTTTCATTCTTTAAGTTGCTTCCTGAAATGGTTTCACCTAGAAACAYTGTAGAAAATTTGCTGCAGAGTCACTCAGGAAATAGCACATATCAAAAGYAAAAAGGTTCTGAGAAGGAAATTCCAATTCTGAGAAGGAAGGACCACTGCCCAGGATTCAGGGTGGGTGGAAAGGGCAGTGACATGAACTGAAAACATCCAGGTTCAGTCAGTACACACTGAAGGTTATGTTGATTCATATTAAGCAGATTGGGGACCTCTAGCTTGGCTTCATATTTAGACCTTCTTCTTTCTCTTATACAAGGTGTCTAAAAGAAAATAGATATCTAGYACAATCCTGTATTTTAGGAAAATTTTCATAATATTTTTAAGTCTAATCTYTCTCTGCCTATGGCAGGAGGTTTGGAACTAAATAATATTTAAGGTCCCTTCCAGGCCAAACCATTCCATGATTAATGTGTAGCACAAAGGAATTTGACAAGTTTCATATTTGCTGTGAGTGGAATTGCCATTTTCCATTCTGCTTTTGTTTGTTTGTTTGTTTTTTTTTGTTTTTGTTTTGTTTTATTTTTCTGATGTCCTTTCTCTCCTTACCACGTYAGAACATTTTTAGGAGCTATATTTCTAAATTACCATCTTCACCCTTTTCCCCCAGGAATCTGAACCAAAAAAAGGTGGAAGGAAGTCAGAATACCACCTGGGAAACTTTAAGGGTTGAGAGACCACAGACTTCCCAGATGCATTCAAAACCTCAAGTKGCATTCATGAACTGTTGTAAGCATTGCCTGAGGGTCAGGAGCACATCAAACCAAAGTTTTATTCCAGTGGTTTTGAGGTTTGAGGTGAGGGTTGTGCTGCTCTGGTGGCATCCTGAGAGGTGGAGTGTGGGCAAACTGTGAGCAGGATTTATTGGCTCCAAGTGCATTAGTATACTCCTGAACAGGGGAAGGATTGTAGGGCAGCTTTACAGGAAGGATAAACGTTTTTCTGTCTTTTAAATGCAGAATTTCAATGATATATTTGTTGTTGCTAGCATTAAGGTCTAGAGAATAATAAGAGAAGAAGGAGTTCCCATTTCCCATTGATATGTTATAARTAAAATGTCATTAATTATTTACGTAGCAAACCAAGAGTTGTAAATGCTTAGAGGGAAATGAGTTAATTCACCACTCACATAATTTAAGCTCTGTTATATAGTAGCTAATTTGAGACCACCTATTTTTAAATTGTGGTTTAGAGAGATTAAAAAAATCTTAAGAAATTGAATTTAAACAACCCAATAATTATTCTGGTTTGGCTCTTGTATTTATTTTTCTATAAGAACTCTCACTGATAGCTGCTAGCTATTAAAAATAATTTAAAAAATCATAGCAGGGTAAGTGAATACCTATAAGTAATTGATGTCTATGGTAGATTTTTCCCTGTAGAAGACTTACCACCCAAGTATATTATTTGTATTGCAGACAAAAAAAAAAATTAATTAATATAGTGTTTTAAATACAGCAGAAGAAAAATTACAAATAAAGAAGCTAATTCTTTAATCTACATATTTATTTGCTTTTTATATAACCTTCATATGTATCTTCTGCCCTAGAAGCTACATGGAGAAAGTTTTCCAAGTAGGAAATGAGATTTAGTTGTGAAATTTTTTTTTCTTGGAATTAAAAAAATGTAATGAAAATATAAAAATTAATGTTTAGCTGCTTCAGTTTCATATGAAAATTTAAAAATATTTCTTGTTTCAAAAATTGCAAAGTGACATTGTACTAGAGCAACACTGTGGTGGATATATCCTATTAGCATGTCTATTTTACTTCTGGGATGAGAAGACTAAGTTACCTTATTGTTACATATCTTTCCTGTGAGTAATAAGTACATTCAAATCTCTTTCTCTAGCTCTTCTTCCTAATTGGTTGCCCCAGGTTTTCCTTGTGATGCTGAGATTTTAATATTTTTTAATCTAACAAATATGTTGATATACTCAAATGAAAGATTTTATGTAAAAGAAAAAGATTGTTGCTCTAAAGACACTATTAGAATGAGAAGGAGTTCTTTCCTTTTTGATAATCTCTTCCTTCCTTCCTGAATACAGTTTTTATGGCATCCCAAATAGGCCTCAAGGTCACACTGTGAATAATCCAAGACTGGGACTTTGAACTGGTTTTGAAAACTAAGAAGCTCAGTAGCTTTTTAACACCTCCTTATTTTTCCACATGCCCCAGCACATCTTAGCTTTGGAGCTATGCAATAAAGAACACTCCCAATGAACTTTGGATCTTATATCTAAGCAGTTTCTTTTCTTTTTTTCTTTTTTTACCCCCCTCCTTTTCCTTTCTTTTCTTTTGTTTCTTTATTTTTTAAATTTTTCTGCCAGAAGTCTAATCTTATCATACTAATGGCATGGGATGTTCTACAGTTTTTACAAGATACCTGCAAATGTGATCAAATCTCGATACCCTTGTTCTCTGCACTGACGGATTTTTTTCTCCTCTTCCCCCTCAGTGCACACCCCACGCAGCYGCCGGCTCGCTGTCAACATTCCCGGTGCTCAGATCACACCTGGGACCCTCTCACCGACCCCTTTCAAGATTTCTGGGGAGAGATGAAAACACTTGGAGCGAAACAGGAAGTTCAGCAAGTCAAAACATTGTCTGTGGTTGGGGTTATCCATTTGTCAGCAGCGCGTGTTTTTACCTGTGCCGGCAGCAGCTCCAGCGCATCCGACCGCGGCAGGGGGATGGATAAAGGTTGGGAGCAGAACTTCCAGCAGCACTGCTCAGCAGGAGCTGGAATGGGTGAGCTCCTGCAGTTCACAGGGGCAGCTGTGCTAGCTAGGGCTCAGCAACGCTTCACTGGGGAAAAGCAGAAAAATACTTTTCACATGCAAGAGTAAAATGTAGTAAAACTAGATCACCTCGTTTAGAGCTGCCTGGGAGTCCTCTGGTGGCACCCATCAAAACTCTTATGGCTGGCGTGGTCATGAAATGTCATTTATTTTGGAGAGAAAATTTACCTGTGTCCACATAAAAGACAGGAAAGAAACCATATGTGAGCCCTGCAGTCCATAGGAACTTGACTTCTGGGCCAGACTGTTTTGGCATAAAGAGTAAAAATCTTTAAAAAAATAATATCCTGTTGCTTTTGCACTTCCATTATATTAAACTSATTTTCTTTACTCACAGTGGGATTTCAAATTAATTTGTAATTATACACACCATGAGGGGATGGGATAGAAATGACCCAATTATAGACCAAAAGGATGCCCTAYAGCTATCTTCCAATTACTCCAACCATCTGAGCTCTTAAGCAAAATGATGGGCTTAATCCTTCCTTGGTCACATCTAGTTGTAATTTGCCACTGAAAACTATAAATTCACTTTCAATATGCATTACCATTTTATAAAACTCTGTACTGATATAACTTAGAATAGAAACAGATAATGAGAACAGGTCAAAATGGCAGATATTCTTCTAGATTTTGGTCTACCCCGTAYASTCTGTGACCACTGAGTGAGGAAGAAAATCATGGCTTCTGTGCTGTGTCCCTCAAATGGTAATAATTAGCTACAATCAGGCAGGTAGAAAACTTATAAAATAATAGAAACATCAGAAATGCCCATTAACAAGTGCCCATTAACAACCTCCCACTTTCAGCCTTAACTTTTGGGACAGGCTGAAGAGCTCATGAAGAGCAACAGTTGTACAGATGTACTCATTTTAATGTATTCACTAAAGTCTTGCAGTAGAACAGAAATAACAATAAAGGTGAAGAAAGGGACCTGATACAAAAGAGGTCATTTCGCTGTAAAGTATCTGGTTGTTTTTGGTTCATTGACAGTTGTGTAAACTATTTACACATTAACACGAACGATATTTTCTTAGTTTCTCTGCAAATTAAAAAAGCAAACCAAACATGTAAGTGAAATTCTAGTACATGCTACTGTATTAAAAAAAAGAAAAGACAGCTTGGGGTGGAGTGAAGCAAATTTCTCCAACTGGAGGAGAAGGAAGAGCTGGTAGTCCAGTAAAGAGGGTGTTCATGTACAGTTTGGGTGAACCACACTCAAAAATTTCCTTCTGTTTACCCTCACTAAAACTGTGCCGAGGATATGTTTGAGTCCCTTATGGAAGTTATAACCTTTTACATAAACAGAAATGTCAACTGCACCAGCAAACAAAGTCAAGCAGTCTCTTGGTCAGGTGAATTTCCAAGATACTATATGAATATTATTTTTCTGGTCCATTAGTTATTTGTATGAAATGAATCAGCTGCAGCTGGTAAGATATGGAGAAATTTACTCCTTTAAACAGGATGGTATTTGGATGAGGGAGGTGAAGCTAACTTCAAGGATCAACATAGTGCAGTACAAGAGGGTTTGGTGAACAGTGTGTGGCATTTCCAAAACCCTTGATTTGTTATCAGGGACCCAAACCAAAAGCCCTGAGCTGTCTTATTGCTTCCAAAACTAAGATTTTTAGGAAAGAGTAAGATTGGGGAGGAGAGAAAAATACTTTTGCTACAAGAACCACTACAGCTGGACRAAAATACGATCTTTTAGGCATGCAAATTCTTCCTCAGCATGTTCTTCACCCTATAATTGCTACATATCCCTGTGTTATTGTGATTACAATTGCATCTATTTTACACATGCTSTCATGGTCAAAAAATATTTAGTGAAGAGAATTAAAATTACTGCTGGCTCTGACTTTGTTTTGGCTGAAAACGTATCTGTGTTTTGAATTTTTTAGGCTGAATTTACTGAACTCTTTCATACATTTAGCTAAAAATACAATAGATAGCTGTCTTCAGTGTAGAATAGTGGTGAGTTTTAGGAGCTTGAGTCTGGACTAGCAGAATTCATGGCTTCTGTTCAGAATTTAAACTTCTGGTTTTCATTGGTAGATTCTCTCACTGYAATAGCTACTGCTCCATAGTTTGCTTAAGTTATGTTCTATAACTTTTGTAATACATGGTTCCCATAAGCATGTATTTCTGTGTTTGGACTGGAATACCACCTCTCTGAAGGARATCTSTAAAATATGCCTGAGAGAGACACTKTTTCTCTGACTCAAATACAGTCCTTATTTTGTTAATGGTTAGCTGTGAGCAGGGTTGCACCAGGTCCATTCTTGATCAGCTCCACACATTTCTCTTTAAATCCTCTAAAGCTTCCTCYTCTCCATGGTCCCATTGCTGTCACTTGTGTGAACAACCCCATTGATTTCAAAGTAATGTCTTGCATAAGGAATTAATTAGTTGAACAATGAAGTGATTTAAATTACTCTTGTGAAGTGGCCTAAGTTTTGTCCCTTTCTGTTAATTCTGAAGTGGATATGTCTTAGCTCTGAGACACTAGTTCATCTGATATGTGCTAAGATTGTCACCCTGTAATATTTCAGATGCTTTTTTTTTTTTTGCAGTGTTTACTTCTCTCTTCCTCAGGAACTGTATACCTSTGTGTGTATAGGTCTGCCATCTGCCTATAATTTTATTTCTGATAAGCTGTGTGAAGAATATATTTAAATTTTGCAACACTTTCTTCTGCATGCCTTAAAAAATTATCCTCTCTAGGCATTAGAGTATTATTCTGTCACCTTCTGTTCTTAGATATTTAAAAGCATTTTGGTAGGTCTGTAGTCTTCGGTAAAATCTTCATTTTGCTTCTCTTATCTATTTTTGCTACTCTGTGATCTATGTATTAATTTTAGTGGGTTTTTTTAATCCTTTAGGGGTCCATTTTGATTGTTCTTCTGTTTCCTTCTGYATCACTATTAAACATTTACTATTTTTGAACACTTAGAATTAGGTGTAATGAAATTCTGAGTGTACTTGATGCATGCTAATGTATTTTGACTTAATTTCATACTCTAGAATTAATTGCTGTGCTGTGCTACAACGTAGCTCCAGTTGTAAACTGCTAGTTGTGCCCTGTTCAAAAGCAATGTCTACTTGAATTTTTGTGAGCTCTTTGATGAGGATAACTAAAAATGTCTTAAAAGGTTTGTTTATTATATATATCCTTGCAGAAAGGCAAAGGAAAGAAATTCCTGAAAGAGAAATTCCTGGTTTATTTCCTTTATTAAACCTCTGCTTGAATGTCATAGCTGTGTTTTTTTAGTTCCTGCATGTTGCCACTGCAGAGATGGTGGGAAGAAAAATTTTTTCSAAACTGTATTTATATATTTTAATATTCACCAATTACAGCTGATRCTGTTATTTGTCTTGTCCCATCCATAACTAGAATCAAAATGGGTCTTTGGTCCCAAAAGTGGCAGATGGAATCAAGTTGTCCAGTGAGTCAGTGCAAACCCAGATTCAGTGCATGGTGCAGCACATGTCCCAGAGTAGGATGTTTTGTGCGCTGGCAGTAGGAAAACTTCAAATTTCATTACAGGTGCATCCTTTAGGATGGCATGAACACTGGCACAGAGCACAGCTGTCACCGGGATGTGAGAATAAAGGACAAAACTGCAAGTGAAAGAATATAGTCTGGAAAGTGTCTTTTCAGTATTTGAAACTGAATGGTCTCCTGAAAATGATATGGCAAAAAATTTTTAGGTTCTGAAACTGTGGGAGAAAGTATATTTCAAAGCTAATTTATTGGGAACAATTTTAATATCCTGATTTTATGATGGAAAATGGTAAGGTAAAAAGAGAAATATCTCTAACAGATTTCTAATTGTGTTTCCCTAACAATTTTTTTCTACTAGTTTTTATTTTTATGGGAATTAGAATGTTTTTTGGAGAGTTTTGAAAAACTTTCAAGATCTTATAAATATTTGAGGATTATCATTTTTACTTTGTCTCTCCATATTTCTGCACATTTTTCTTTAAATCTTGAAACAGAAATGGAAAAAGAAAAACACACCCATTTACCAAAATATTATGTGTATTTATATCTACAAAAGTCTTTAAAACAGAAAAAAGTTACGGTACTACCATTTAATTTTAATTAAATGGTCTATCATGTTTTTATATATTATAAAAATGAACAGTTTTACAAGCTACACAGGAAAAAAAGGAAGAAAAAAAGCAGTCTCTTACAGATGGAGTCTGGTTGTTTATTGTCACTATTGATAGAACAGAGGACTCATTTTAAGTCCAACAAAAGAGATAAAATRGAAACCTACATATCAGGTGTACAAATATCTGATATGACCTTGAACAATGTTGCACTACTAATTGCTTTATCAGGCGCAGAAATCCTGGTCTCACGCTGGACCACGTGGAAAAAAACTGAGGAAAAAGTTTTTTAGTTTCCTTTCGGGAAGATATTTTATCAGGAAACAAGGCCTGCCACTCCTTGTTGAACTTGCTCCCTACTGTTCCCAGGAATGTTTGCTGCAGTTCCCTTGGATGCTCACAGGGATATTTCAAAAGCTCTTCCAAGCAAGTGCTGTTATGGACCCTGATCTCCACAGAAGTAGTGGCATTACTGCTGAAATCYTGTGGTTCTTTGGTGACTTCTCCAGTCTCCTTGTCCTTCCATGAGCACAGCCTCACAGAGGAGCAGCTCTTCCAAACTGCTGAGATTGGAAGGAGATGGCTAATTGCAGAAAATGGACATTCACTCTGTAYGTACTTTTTAGATCTCTTATGATTAGAATTCTCATGTTCATTGGTTGGGACAGAAGTTGCCTAGGAAGCAAATGTTTTCCTAAGGAAAAATGGGTTATCTGAAGAATGAAAACAAACCTGAATTTTTTTGGAGAAATTGATTAAAAGGAGGAGTTTTTTGATCATGACTTTTTTGAAAAGAAATTTGCCAGTTTACTGGCTCTTCTTTAGGAGTTAAGAAAACAAACTGATTTATAGTTCTCATCCACTTAACRTCTTCAATTTAGCAAAAGTATCTGACGTGGCAGGTTTAATCATGGTTCTGACAATTAAGAGATAGACTTTCCCAAAGGCACTGTCATAATTTTACCTTAATCTTCTAATTATATGGTGTGTGTATGTGTCTCTGTGTAAATTTTGACTCTGATGCCAACTTCCCATGTACTCTCTTGCTTGAGAGAGTGATATAATGCCTTGGGGGTCTTGATATCTAATTACTGAGAGCTTTCCCATCTCTGCATTGTCTAGACTTTGGTTGTATCTTACACCAAAAACTTTGAAGATCCCCAGATAAATACAATACTTTGAGCAGCCTGATTTGTAGAAAGAACAATTTTATGGTAGAGAGTAGTGAACTTCCTTTGGTTTTCAAGTATTTTTTTTCAAGCAGTGTAATGGGAAGATTACATGAGGGTGGAATTCATTTGACTAAATACAAAAGTCTATGTCTGTAAAGCTCTGGTAGAGTAGCTTCAGGTGAGGTTGGGTTCTGAGTGTCTCAGACTTTGYTTGTAGGCATTGTGGTCAATGCAGTGACTCATCTCATTCTGAGGTAGCAATCTGAAATAGACCAGTAGGATTTTAAGTACTGGGATTAGGAAATTGCAGAATCCAAAAGTTAGGTAAAATAAATGMCATCATGACTTTTAGTGCAGTTAAGCTACACTGTGTTGTACTATGAACATCCAACACAAATTGCAAAAGAAAAAGGGGAATAACTTGTAATACCCATTAGCTTTATTTGGGTATGTTTTCTATATGCTGAAATAGGAAATGTTATTTTATTTGTGCCAAACATTTTATGGAATATTTGGAATGTCCCTTGTGATTTTAAATGGATTTAAAATTATGAACTTTTTAAAGCAAGGCATCTAAAAGAACAAAAAAAAGGCTTTCATACTGGAGAGAGCTCAGAAAGGACAAATATGCATAATTAAGGGGTATAGAAAAATTGATTTAAGTAGAAAGATTAAAGGAGCAAAAAATATATACTGTAAGTTAACTGAGGCCTAACAAGGAACACGATAATAATCTTCAAATATTTGATGCACTTAAATACCAAAAATAGAGACGAAATAAATGTTTGGGCTAATTTCAATTGGAAAAAAATTCTGACATTGAAGTTAGGTGTGTTTTACTTCAGTGTTGCCAGGAAAACCTATGTGCTGTGGGAGAGCTAAAGCTGAAAGGTGAGATTTATGATTTGTAAGAGGTGTGAAGCCAAAAAAGTCTAACAGAAATTATTTAAGAAAACTTTATATTTTAATACTGAATTATAAAAGCTTTTCAACCAGAACAAAATGATACAACAATTGGTACAAATGGATCCTAGTTTTTGTGATTTTTTTTTTTCTTTTCCCACAAGAAAATAAGATATACCATGGAAAGATCCTGGCTGCCAAAATGAACRAAACCATGACCCAAGGAGACAAACTAGTTCCTTTTCATGTATAAGTTGGATGCTCTTCAAGCGTCTAAGTTGGCCAGCAGTTGCTGACCACAGAAAAGATGGCTTATTCATGAACTGCTGCATGTGGTCTTGACACACYATACAGCTTTTAGTAATTAAGCAAAAGCAAGTTCTTTATCAAGAGAATTGCCATCATATAGGAAACATAAATTATGTGTTCCAACACTGTGCACAGCCTCCACTGATATGGCCATGAGTGGGACTTCAGTTGACCTAATGAAGTGGGTGGATGAAATATCAGGATTTTATATGATTTGAGAAAAGCACCTTCACAGAGGTCAGGTAGGTGAAATTGAGCTGGGAGTGGGAATTGTAGGACCATGCACCTGGATTTACAGGAGGAAAGAAAAAGAAGCTGTGTCTTAGGTGGTGTATGTGCTTTTGCTTTGTGAGCTGCAACAGTGGCTGCGTAGCTGTGCACAGCCCAARCCCTTCCCTTTGCCATAGGACACATCTAGTCGTGTGGTAGAAATTTGTTTAAAAGACTCAGCTGAAGAACCCTTCTTCTTTAGTCATYTGTATAGTTTGTCAGAGCAGGATTCAAATATTGTCAATCATCTTGAAATYTAACTAGTTTACATCTTGTGCTCTGAACCTATCTATCCTTTTGATCTTTTTTGCCTTAAGAATGCAATGCAAGAGAAATACATAAATAAACTTTAAAGCAAATGATATATGTCAAAAAGTCCTAAAAAAACCTTGAAGAATTCATCAGTGTTCCGTGCTAGAAAAATAAAATAAAAAAGAATGTCTTTTTGGAAGTGGAACAGATTTTGAGCTGTAGCTGTGTTCATTTATGTGGAGAATTTAATTGTAATTGTTTACTTCATAAGCAATGCATAAGTAACATCAGACATGGGAAACATATCTGCATGCTTTCACATTTCACAAAACTTCAACAGGTTAGGGTCAATAAAACTACTTAACTAAAATAGAAGGCAATGAGTTTTAATTTGCCACATTGAAATTATTGCTTCAATTCCTTGCATTAATTGGTTGCCTGATCTCAGTGCAATTATTTAAAAAATAATTGACTCCTCTGCTTGCTCTGAAGCTTTTCAGATCATTTAGTCTAGTTTTGGTCATTCTCAGAAAGAGTCACCAGACAGGTAATGTCATCTAATTTCAGCACTCTTGGAATCCTGAAGAGAAGTGAGGCAGCTTCCTTGTAGCTGAGACCTGGGAAGTGTGGTAAAACACACGTAATTAATAGGCTGGGAGAATTGGRGTTGTGTAGCCTCAAGAACAGAAGACTCTCGGAAGACTCTTGCTGTTGTCTTTCTATATAAAAAGATGGCTTGTAACAAAAAAAAAGATGAAGAAAGGATTTTTGCCAAAGCCTGTAGTGACAGGACAGGTGCAATGGTTTTAAAGTGAAAAAAGATATATTTATATTGGATATCAGGGAGAAATTTCATACAATAGATGTGATGAGACTTCGGAAAGGTTATTCAGGTAATTTAGATTTTGTGGATATTTCATCATTGAGAGTGTTTAAAGTCAGGTTGGATGAGGCTTTGTGCAACCAGGTGAGTTGGAGTAGATGATCTTTGAAGGGCCTTTCCAACCCAAGAAATTCTATTAATATACTCCAATAAAAATGTGAATGTTTCAAAAAGACCTCCCCCTTCCCCCCTCCTCYCATCTGCTTTGATGTCAGGCATTTAGATATCTCATTCCTGAGGAAGCAGGGTCCCACAGGGTCCTGGCCTCACCTATGCAGGAGTCATGAAGACATATGAGTAGAGAGAAACTACATAGAGCAAGCTGTCCTCGCTCCACAAAACCCTTATGTCTATTTTTCATTAAATGATAAAATTAGGAATAATCCTGTGAAATATTGTTACCATCTCATTCTTGTCAGTGCTACAGAAAGCTTGAATGTTTGAAGAACAGCTGAATAGCCCTCATGATCTATGGATCCTGTCTGAATGGAACAGCCACTGTGACACTGAGTGCCTAAACTTCATAGGGTGATGAAATMATTTGAGTTTCTCTGTTGTGAGATAGAGTTAGATATTTCTTTGCATTTACTTTGAGCTGGTGTCCTGAACTGTCATCTGTTTCCTGTAACAAATATCTAATCTTGGGTTTGGATTGCTGGCTACAAWGCCTGCAGCTCAGGCAGATGTTGCCCTGTTTGGGTCTATGAGCTCCATGGCCATTTTCTAGATCTTCCTGGGAGCAGCAAGGTCTCTTGTTGAAGCCCTTGGACAGTGTTGAGCTCTTCTGCTGTAACTGCAGTGTGTTTTGTCCTCCTGAAATTCCAGGAGTTAATTGAGATTTACTATGTAATTCTAAAAAGCTGAATCAAGACCTTAGTCTCCACAGTGGACTATGGCTAAAGGTTAGAAATAAAGTGTCATATCAAACCTCCAGCTGCTGAAATCTAGGGGCTTCATTCAGTTCCATCTTTAAGGCTGAAGTAGGAGCCAACAGCAGCAGGACTTRTGTTCCAGATCTCAGGCTAAGAATGTGGTCTTGGCACTTTGACCCAGTGCCATTTGTATATATATAAACAAAAAATATTGATAGTGAAATAATMATGGAAACCAGTGAAATAATCACTGATACATAAACCCAGGACATCAGGCAGCCATGTTTATAGGCATTTTTCTGTTTATAACCATACTTTTAAGAATTTCCTGTCTTTTGTTTTAGCCAGACACAAGGGACTATTTTAAAGCAGTTTTATTTGTGTGCTCTGTTTCCTTCATGCTTTTGTTTGAGCAGAAGAGGATGGGGATAAAAAAGCAGTCTCCAAGAAAGGTTTACAAAGCTTACGATGCTAGGCTGTGGCAATTCCCTTCTGCACAATTAAGACAATAATAAAAAAAGCATACACCATATTTTGAAATGTCATTATGACTTATTATGTAAACAGATGATGATAAAATATTGCGAGTCATTATTCAAACACAGTACATGATAATTGTTTCTTTGGAGACACTGGGCATTTCTGTTGTGGACTTTATTTACAGAATTCATTGTAAAAACTTCACAAAGGTACTTAGTGTGCCTTCCCATCATCACATTTCAAAATAATGATCTCAGTCTCTAACCATGTAAACTCTGAAACAAAAGAAGATCCAATTGTCTTTTTGTGTAAACAARGGTTGTTTACAATGTTAGATCTTCACCAGTAAACCTTGATGGAATATGCATGATAATTACACATCTTTTCAGGCTATACATGTGAAATCATAGTCAATGCTTGTTCCAAAACATTCAAACCTAAAAAAATTATTTATTTGATATAGACCCCTATAACCAATACCACTGTCACTTTGTTCTTGTATTCTTGGAAAAGAATAAGTTTACAAGTACCTTACCTTGAGATTTTATTCTCTTCTATCTGCTGTTACTGATTCACAAGCAGCACAGAATACTGCAAATGAAGAATGAACCGTTAGGTGGATCCCAAGGGACTCCACTGGGTTATGCCCTATTTCTGAGCCTCTTACTCTTGGGCAGGACTCATTGTCACAGGTTGTATAGAATSTGCTGCCACTGATTGAACCCAAAATTTAGGTGTATGTCTCTGTGGCATCTATATATGTATTTGTTTGTTRTGTATATATGTTTGTAGATGGATTGGTGAAACACAGGACCATGAGATGTCATAGGACACCTACTTTTCCTTCAGCTGCCACACTTGGGAGTATTAGCTAGAGAGAATACTGTGTTCTTCCTGCCAGCTTTATGTATGCTACAAATGGCGCTAGAAAGGTGAGTTTAGACAACTGTGTCGACAGGATATTGAACAAGAGTGTAGAGAAATGTCTGCCTTGCCAGAGAGTGGGCATCTCCGTGTAGCCAGCAGCATCCTGGAGAAAGATAAGGCAGGAGATAACAGGTTTACTCACCTCAGTAAATGCAGGGATTGGGATAACGCTGTCTTAGTAAGACAATTTTGGTTAAAAACATAAATCTCGGATAGTTGTAAACATCTCAGATGTCTCAGTAAGATAGAATTTTGTTGGAGTCTTCCTGATCTTCAAGACTACTCCCTAGTTTCTAGCTGATCACACTGAAGTTTAATTTTCTGTCATTAAATTTCTCCAAAAGTTATAGTCTAGGCATGCACAGAACTGTCCATGCCTTCAGTCATTTGGAAGACAGGACTGTGGTACTTCAATGTTTTCCCACTAACTTTGAAATAAGATAATCTCTGGGCTGTGAGAGGACTCTTCAATCTCAATATTTCATCTGCTACTGTGTCTCACTGTATAGTTAAATCTGCAAAGGGAAGCAAAGGGGATATTCTCCCAGAATATGATGCACAAATTAGAGACATAAGTCTCAGGCTTTTCTCAGAAGCAAAAACTACTTTGAATCCTATTTTGCTCAAGTCTGGAAAAATTTCTATTCACTAAGAGGGAAGAAAAGGAAAGGAGAAGCTCAGAAACTCCATTTCTACTTGAAGGAAGGTCAGATTCATAAGGGTGAGTGGGCTCTTAAATCTCTGTGTGCCTACCTATGGGTTCTAATGGGAGCTTAGGTACTGAAATAGGACTTGGGAACATAACTTTGGTTTGATTAGCAATTCTTATCTTAATTTTTGGACAGAAATGATAAAGTCAGGGAAGAGCAGGGTTAGTGGCATTTTTCTGTCTTTCTAGATTCGGCCTCATTGGCACTTGTGCCAGTGATAATATTGTGGGGCCTGGGAGAATGGTGAACCCACTTATTCAAGAAYAAATGAAAAAAAACCACCAACTAGATTCTTAGCAAGGTGAGGGACCTTGCAGAGACAGTGAGACACTGGCCATGTAGAAATGTGAATTCAGTATTACCTAAAAGCCTTTATAGAAGGCCTCACAACACACCATGGAATTGCCTAGGAAGAAGCTGATTGTTTCATAAGGATTTGAGATTCACCTATTGTTTTTTCCATTTTTTTTCTGTATAAGTTTATAAAACCTTTAAAAAATATTTGTAGTGAGAAGATCTCCATTTGGTTTTCTTTGTTACTACTGCTTACAACAACGTGATCTAATGAACGTTGTTGAATTTGTCATAAGTTCTGCGCTTCTGAAAGAAAAGTTAGAATTTCTTTCCACAATAGTGAGAATGGCTCTGATTTGTATAGTTTGGGAATCTGAAAACTCTCATCAAGTGCACTGTAAAGACAGGTAATTGATAAAAAATCCATGTTAACAGCATAAGAGATMAAAAAAAATGCAAGGAAAGAATTCTGAGATTCATAAGGGCAGGTTTGTATTTACATGCATTCCAACAATTGTTTTGAGATTAATTTAGAACACCCAGCTGTATCTTGAATTTAAACTGCAAGGAATTTCCCTATTTTAACAGAGGATGAAGGAGTAAATAAGTTTCATTTTTTCTGCACACAGGCATGAATACAGACACTCAAAATGACACAAACCATTTCAGTAGTGATAGTTTCTTCTCAATTAGGTGAACTGAATGTGGTTATGCTGCTGTTGTTCTCAGGGCTCTAATTGCACATAAAAACTTCAAAATCATAACACATGTGGTATTTCCACCTAAAACAAAAGGACAATTATTAAAATGTAGTGGAATGTTATGTAGTATTGGCAGGCAGCTTAGATGGCAATAATTTAACACTTGCACCATGAAATTAAAATTTACATTCCCTCGGTGCACTTCTTCAGACCAACAGCAGACAGTTCTAGACTTTTAATGAAAGCTGGGAGATTTAATTACTTCAGTTTAACTAAAAAAGCCTTTCAATTGCTTGATGACAGAGGCAAGAATGCTGGCACTAGTTTGCAGATGCTTTGTGAGTGTACTTTCTACAGTCTCCATAGCTCTGCTTTTAGGCATCCAGCTTTCTGAAGGACATGAACTATCCTATAGATTTTTCCACAGATTCCAAGCAATGTGTGTAAATTCCAGCTGTCCATAAATCATTTTTTTGAAAGGCAAGTATTATGGCTGCTATAAACATTTCAAGTAAGTTGCCAAAATCTTCAGCATGGTGTCTTTCTGCACAGAATGTATACAAACTATACTTCTTCTCACAAATTCTTCCCTTTTGCTATGATTCCTGCTGTATTGTGTTACTGTCTACAAAATGAATGCTAAAAAGGGAGCTGTAACTCACCAGACACAAACTGCAAAAATACATTTGATTTATGTTGCAAAGAGGACTGGTAGGACAGAAATACCAAGTGTTCATCCAGAAACATATTTTTTCCTGACAGTTGAGAGAACCTTGCAGCTAGAACGTTATCCTGAGGCTACCTATGTGTCCATACAAGTAGTCAAAATACGAAACTTTTACACTTGGTCAGACCAGGCTGCAAAGGGACAGTTCAAGAGACTCTTTTATATCCTAGCAAAGTATTTTGGTGTGGATTGCTCTATGAAAGTTGGTAGGAGGGGAGCAGGGAATGAGGCTTAAACTGGTAACAAACAGATGTGTACTGGAGACAAAGAAGACTTCGAATGTGCAAGAATTGTATAAGGGAAAAATGGGAAATTAATTCTAGGCTAATATTATATCATAAATATGGTTTTGGCTAATTGACTAGAGAACATTTAAAATATTTCTCCTTGGGTTTGTACTTTTGTTTCCTTTAAGAAAGACTAAGCAGTAGTTATGTCTTGATTTCATTATTACAGAAGTGATTTACTACAGCCCAGGAATACATCTTCCCTTTACTGTCTGCATGGTACCTCTGAAACATTAGATCTCAAGTTCAGTGCAGTGGAAATTATCCACATCTCTTTATGCTCTATAATCCCTCACTGCTCTGAATTTAAGGGCGAGACACAACTCTCAGGGGTGAGAGGGAGAGGAGGAGAAGGATAAATCCTCCTACAACCAACCTTTTTTGTATTTACACTCGAAATGGAAAATACAGATGTTGCAGAAGTACACGTCTGGGACATTGTTTCCATACTTTTGACAGAGACTAATTCTCACTGCTTTTCAGCTAAGTGGCTTAAAATCAACTTCTTCTCCCTGCCTGAAACTCTGAGAGGTTTTTGAAATAAAATCATATGGATACATTTGCTGATCTTGCAGACTATGCTGTTGTACTTATTTCCTTTCTCTTCTCCCCAGAAGCTTTGCAGGATTCTTGTCTGGGTTRTAGGGTTTAGGTTATTTTCTTCTTTCACCACTGTTCCAATGCTCCATTTGCAAAGTGTTTAGATTATAGCAGACACGAACTTCCTCTGTCTCAGAGCCAGCCATGAATCAGGCTGAGAGCTGAGACCACTGGCTGTCAGAGGACCTTGAAAAGCTGCAGCTTTAAAATAACAAGTGTTTGACAGCTCAGTTTACAAAACAGCAGATTGTGACTGTATTGTACTGTGGGGCTACATATGACATAATAACTAGGGACTTAAAGTTATTTAGTCTTTTTCCTCTTGCTGCAATTTCCAAGAAATAAATCTCTCTGGGACAGGAGGTCTGGTGAGTTGTACAATGCTTGCATTTTCCTCACCACAGCTTATCCCCTCTCTTCTTTATTTTACATATTAAAAAAAAAACCTCAGTGCCTGGTAATCATGGTCCTGTAATGTTTCCTGCTGAAAGAGGTGGGCTAATGTAAAGATAAATACATACATTTTTGGTTTTTTTATTAGTCAAGGTATTCATTGTAAGTCTTCCTCTCAAAATCTCTTTAGAAACTTCTTAATGGACAGAGCTTAATATTGTGTATTTGGAATGTAACACAAGCAATTATTTTTAAGGTTTTAAATGGTCTTTTTGAAAAACTGCTATGCTCACACAATTCCTGTGAGTTTTATTTTTCAGAATCAGTGGTCAGAGGTTGCATAAATGTGGATTCATATGCTCTGAAAAAGCTGAAGGGAATAGAATGTGACTACTGGAATGTTCTTATTTCTCCAGTCATAAAATATGATGGAACAAATTAATAACAACTTTACGTTAACATATTTGCTTAAAGAGAATAAGCTATTTTTTCTGCATTCCCTCTTCAATACAGAAATGGTAAGAAATGCCAACATTTTATTGATTTTATTTTCCCTTTACTAATATTTAGGCTTCCAAAGAAACCCAAGAGATATGCTTACTCAGTTTCTTTAGACATTCAAATCCCTTTGCTTTTGAAATCCCATGTCTAATTTTTACTTCATGTTTTTTCTTTGAAGATCTTGATTCTTTACATTCTGTTTACACTAATTTTATTGTGACCTTTAAATAGATATAATAAATTTTTGGGATTTATTTTACAGGCAAATCTGCAAGAGTTTCAGCTTAAAAACATTTATAATTGAAAATTAATTTTCTTCACCCTGTTCTSTGGAAAAAAGGACACTGGGTATGGTAGACTACATCCACAAAGGTTGTACTGCATAGTAGAGGCGTGGATTAATTTTAACTTCAGCTATCTTCAGTTGAGTTCATCATCTTAGGCTCCATCTGTAGTCTATGAAGAGAAACAGGCCTTATTAGGGCACGATTTCACTGACCTATTTTAAGTGTGTACTTCAGGATGAAATGAATCACAACCTGAACTCCACAGTCTATGCTGAATACTCTCCATCGACTGTCAAGGGAACCCTCAATGATTAATTGTGTTGACATCTAAACTAAGCCAGATTATTTCTACTCTTAAAGCTGAAGTGTCCTTAGAGTCTGTGATAATTTTCAGCCTTGAGGAGGAGAGCATTTTAAGCTTCTCATTTTCATCAATATCAAAATGAAGGACATCTAGAGGTATTAGTTGTCCTTGTCTTGTAGGAGAACCACAGTGAAGCATATGGTCTAAGCTCTGTCTGCTAGCACTTGAGAGGATGATATAGARCAAAAAAACCATATCTTATGGTTCTGATGCCTGTATACAAGGATAATACAGTAGATGTGGCCTTCAGATTTGAGAAATGTAGAATATAACTCTTTATGTGAAGGTAAGAAGCTAATTTCACTTGGGTTTCTGACTCTAAGATATTACACAAAACCTAAAATCTTGGACTAAATTACATTAGGAGTGTGGGACTGAGATGAACTTTCAGGTTCTGGTAAAGCTTGCTTAACATGATGGGTTCTGCACATCCACTCATAAGTGCCCAAAAGTATTGCTACTATTGCAGGCTGATGTGCTAAAACTGACTATCTAATTAGGACCAGCTATTTTTGCAAGTTTAAGAACTGCAGTTCTTAATTTGCTCTTGCAGTTTTATAGCCACATCCTTAAATGTATTTAAGCATCCAACTTCCATGAAAATAGCTGTTGTGATCAAATGGCCTAAATACTTTTGCAGACCTAACCTCTGGATTTTCTTCCTGGCTAAATTCCCTGTGACTTTTGCAGTCAGTACGTCTGAAAACTATTTAAAGTACTTGTCTATTAGATCTAAGTTCTTGCACTTAATATATTGGACATAATCTGTCTATAYCTGAGTTTGTATATTTATCTGTATTTAAAAAAAAAAAAGTTACCTGTATTTTTGCAGTCCRTTAAGGGCTTTTATATACTCTGAAATGTTAATAGTAGATGTCTTGAATAATGTTGATACAACATTAGGAAGATACACCACAACCAAGAGGAAACAAAATAGTTTCTAATAGTAAATTATTTGCTTTTCTTGCTTGCAATCACACTATTTTTAGAACACACTTTAAAGGTTTACTTTAAATAAATTTTTGGATGAATATTTTTTTCTGGGATTTATTCAATATTTGCCCCTTTCTGTCTTAATTTTTCTATAACATTTTTTGTAATTAGTTGATTTTTCCCCTGAGCTTTACACTTGTGAATGCAACTTTAAAAATAATTCTTCCTATCCATTTGGAGAGAAACAATCTATAAATATTCCTATGTACTCTCAGGGTTTTAGTACTTGACAGTTTTATTAAAAACAACAAGTACACACAGTCAGCATTGTTTCTGTGATGTTACTTGCCCTTGTCTGTAAAATATCGGCAAAGAAAATGAGACATTGGGGTTTCAATTTGCCAAATGTGAGAAGTTATAAAAACAATTTTCTTATACATCATATTTATGAAGAAAATATGCTACAAGAATAAGAAGTTTGGAAAACTGGCATATTTAGAACTAATTGCCATAGAAGTTAATTTTTTTTAACCTTCAAGGTCATTATATTTCTTGATTTTTTCCCCAACCTTTATTAGAAAAGGGATTTCTGCTTCCCACAATCTTTTTACTACTTTTACACACCTTTTGTATTGCCAGATTYAACTTGGAAACTAAGAGCCATAAAATTATTAGAGTTTATTTAGCTGACCTTTWTTTAAACTAACTTTAGTCATCTAAAAATAAGGTTTCTGGTTCAAACTGGTCATCAAGTTCCCGTTGTAGTCAGAGAAAGCATCTAGAAGAGCATTGAGCTCCCAGGTCTTTGATAACTCTGCAGACTGGGTCACCCAGCCTCAGAGTCAGTCTAGGTCAGAGGAGCCCAACCACTCTCTGACAATGGAAARTAAATGTAATAATTCCTAGGAAACAAAACCCCTCTCAAAAGAGTAATTCCACTGAATCTTTGCAGATGGATGGAGCCCTGAACCTAGCACACGTGGAATGCTTTCTCCTCTCCTCAGAAGACAACTCCTGGGATGACTTATCCTTCTACAGTGGCCACCATCCTCAGCCAAAGCTTAAATGGTCCGCTGTCTTTGCTGCTCTACAGAATTACTTTTTATTTGTCTTTCTAAAAATAATTTTTCATTTGACAAAAGAAAAACCAGTCTCAAGCCTATGAATTAAGAAGAGGAGAGTCATTCTTAATCTTCTGATTTTAGAAGTGAGAATAAACTATTGTGGGAATTAAAATTTGTTTGTTTGTATGCTTTTGTTCATTTGTTTGGTTTTTTTTTTGGTATCTTTTATTATCTTTTAAAATCAAGGTTATATTAAGTTCTTTTCCTTTAAGAAGTTCATATGAACATTGAGAGGAAAAATAAACCTAAATGAAAAATAAAATTCCAAGACTTTGAGAAAAGAGAAATGAGGATAAAAAAAATAACACTATAAAGAAACAATTTTTAAACTGTCTCTTCAGTAGAACTGCTATGAAAAGTGTATGTGAGGAGATTGGTTGGAGTTCTGCTAAATTCATTAACCTTGAGAATGTCCACAGAARTCATAGGATAGGCTACCCAGGACATTGAACTAGGCTTCAAGTCTTTCCCAGGGTAAAGCTTTTCCAGCACTTGCAGCACGATGTCAATGCAAAACTTTTCCCAAACTTCCTGGAACRGTTACAGGCAAATCACTGGAGACATAAAAAGTATCTGGGGCCTCAGCCAACAGCATTCCTCTATGAGAACTGGTATCTCAGTTTGTTCTTTATTTTTCTTAATTGGCATTATGCAATTTCAAAGATTTACAGCCAGCTAGACTAGGAAAAATAAAATAAAGCAAGCCCAGAGCTGAGAGTGACAGTAACCCTTTACCACATAGTGGAAATAATTTTCTACTGCAAACTCCATTTACTGCAAACTAGTTTACAACAAAATTTCTTCCTCAGTCTTCTRAGAGGCTGTAAAAAGTCATCAACCCCCCAGATTCTATCTCATCTGTGTTTTGTAGAATGACTGTTTTAATTCACTGAAGCAACAGAATAAACCACAATTGCATATATTTTAGACTGAGGGTATGCTTCCTTAAAAATGTATCCTATTTTAGCATGTAAATGCCAGCTTCTTAAAACAAACAATCCATGGAATACATGATTATTACTCTATATTTTGTGTATGCTGTCAAAACTTCCAATAGCATTTTAAAGGAGTACCTCAAAGTACTGCTGTTGTGAAACCTTTTGTAGATAATCTCTGTAATCAGGAACCTCTGAYTCTAAAAGAGAAGGTTATAAAAGGAACAAGGGCAGTTTAGCATGTAATTGTCTTTGAAAGATAATGGGAATTGGACATGTAACTCCCATTTGTACCTCACGAAATCTCCCCTAGAGAGAAYCAGGAGCCTGTGGTTATGTGGGATCTACCAACAGGACGAGAGGGTTGCCTTGGGACAGCTTGTACCTTGAATGCAAGTTTCCTACAAATGAATAGGGCAAATGTGTGTAGATTTGGCCTCATGGGAGCCATTTCTTAACTACTTTCCTGCACTTTTTGTGTCCCTGATATTATCAGTCATAAGAAGTGGTTGAGGTTAGCAGAGCTAGAGAACTTTCCTTTGCCTGCTGACACATTAAAATATTTCTCATTCTGTGTGTAGTCTGTCCCCTGCTCCCACTGATCATTTACTGCAGTTCTGCTTTAGACTACAGCATTTCCAGCAGTTACAGATACAGCCAGCGCTGGGTCTGATCCCTTTGCTGTCTTCCCCTGCCTTGTTTGTCAGCTTGCTGGAGAGTGACTGTACTGTTGGCCCTTGTGTGGCCACTCAGGCTGTTTCTTCCAAGGGACTGAACTGTGCTCCCATCCCTTGGCATTCTTCAGCTCATGGAATATGAGCAACAGTGGGCTCTTTCTTTTTGCTTGGAAACATATTCAAGCTTTAGGTTCTCTGCACTTCTCTGCAGAGGATGCTTCCAAAGCCTGAAGGTTTTTTCAACTAAAGTGAAATCCAGCTTAATGTTTTTCTTGGAATTTGCTTGTTTTGTTTTTCTACCTTCTAATTTTCAGGACTATACCACCAGCTGTGTTCAGGTGTTCTAAAATATTTCAACATTAGGATTTTAGAAAGATGGCCTTAGTTTTGTCTCAAAATGGCAATCTTTGCATAAACAATAGYAGTACTGGGGAGAAAGATGCCAGATGAAAGGATTTAATCATACTGGATGTTTTTTGGTTTTGTTTGGTCTTTGTGCTGCAGACCTGTCATACAGTCTCAGATGGGGAGCAGTAGTCCACTGCATGAGGTACTCTGTACACAAAACAAGAAAGTAGGTCTTGATAAACTCAGCAACACTTACTGAAATCTTAAATRAAAGAAAAAGTCTTGTAGGGACAACCTTTGCCCTCATTTAGAAACAGTGATTCATTGTGATCAGTTACCAAATTTGGCCTTAAACATAGTCCATGTATTTTGACTGCATATGTCTGGTTTATGTATTTTAGCTGTGTTTGCTTGACAATAAAGGCAGACAAGTCTTCCTCTTGAATTTGGTGGAAGTGCTGGCTCTGACCTCTTAGAAAAGAAACAGACCAGAAAAAGMTGATTGTTTTCCATCTTGAATTCTGTTATTATTCCTAACTCAAATTGTAATTCTTAATTGCCCTGGTATAATTGGACTGCATGCACAATTATTTTGTTGGAGGGAGAAAGCTCACAAGGTCCACAAATCAATTAGACTTCTGTGAATGCTGAGGGAAATGTAAATCTAGAGAAATCAATACACCCTGCCACTCACTGCTCATTTTTTTAAAGATTTGCTTGCCAGCTATCCTCTCAAATGCATATCACAATAGAAAACTTGGATATGAAATTAAAATACATGGAAGTGACAGGACAAAGAATGAAACTGGCAAAAAGCTGGAATATATGCAAAAGCTATATAAAAATTATAAAAATTATGAGCAGGGAACTGTGAATGAGGGAAGGAGCTGAAGGAGGCACAGAACAATTCAGYTATTGCTTTTAAAATTGAAATTTTTTCACTGTTTCCAAACTTGCTTATTTACTGAAGGGACACCTCAAAACAGAGGACAAAAAATGAAGAGTGTTGATGAAAAAATCAGGGACAATTGGGAGCTGGACCTGCTGTGGGGTTACTGCACTGCCCTCAGTCCAGCCTGCAGCAGTTGGATGTGAGCCCCTCTCTGCGCCGAGATCGCTGCAAACAGCTGGAGGGACACCCATCCCCCTTCCTCTCTCTGCCAGCAGAACAGCCAGCTTTAAATTCATTGAATGTGGGTGAGAGAGCAAAAAAAAGTTTTCACTCTTTCCAGGCTGACATGCGGATGTCTGAACTGGGAGTTTTTTTAAACTTTTGAGCAGAAAAACTTGGTGATTGATAAAGAATATTCTCGGAATTAGGAATTTTGCTTTGAGYGTCTRCTCCAGTGTGGAGATTTGCATGTGCATGAAACTCTGAARCAGTAGATTAGAAATATTGTAGAAGAGAGGGTTTTGTGGAATAAGACTTAGAGGATGAAGTGAGCATTACCTATTTCAAATATGTGATCTGGTGGTATTTCTGAAGGCTGAGAGAAGTGCTATTTGGTGGTTCCTTCAGCTGAAGCTTAGTGATGGAAAATCTCCGTCTTGGAATGCATAGGGGAGAACAAAAATAGTTGTTGTGCTTTAAGTCCCCACTTATGATCACATTAACACCATAAATTCTGATGYCTGGTAGACACATACAGATCCATGGATGAGTGATTAATAAAAAAATAAACCACCATTCAATTATTTTCTCCTTTTTTGTTTTAATGACTCATCTATATGCTTAACAAAATGCTCTGGGTGAACATTAACTTTTTTCCTTAATTAATTTATAATTGGATTTTTTATTTTCAAGTTCCAAAGCATATTCTAAATGGATTTGAACTCCTATGAAGCCATTAGAAAGCATGTGACATTTGAAAACCAAAYTGGAAAATTAAGCATCAAGGTCACAGCAGAACATATACTCTTTTTAATTATTACATGCCTTATTATTAAAATTACATTTATTATGAAAATATTAGTAATTATGCAGCATATCTTCTATGAAATTCTATAACATCCATTCAGAAGTTCAGTTGTGGTCTTCCTTGTCAAAGCTGTCCTAAATTCATTTGTTCTGAAGTCAGAAAGAAAACTGGATGACACACAGCCTATGCCATTGTATAATGTTGCACATAGGCTCTTTATCATTAATATGCCCCTGTTTGTAAGTTTCCTGTGGAACTGTAGCACGTCCTCTAGAAAGACATGCTGCCTTAATGTCAAGATAAGCAGTAGAGCAAAAGAATTAAAGGCAATACCTTGACTTTGAGAAGATTTGTGTCACCTTTACAATCTCCTGCTCGGCAGCACCAGAGCATTCTGGCGCTTGGGGTGTTCAAGCTGCCAAATGACCCGAGTCAGGAATGTTCCTTGGGAACAAACCTCCCAGTGACACCTGTGATCTCAGTCAGRGTTTAAAATAAGAACTGCACAGGACTAAAGCCAGTGTAGAAACCCACAAGCCAAGGAGGCTTGCACTTAAAACACCTAAAAAATGAGTAATGTTCAGTAGTGGGTAAGGTCCCCAAGCAAGCACAGTCACGAGACACTGGGCTGAGCAGAGGATTTTGCAGGGTATACTTCTCCTTTAAGCCTTTTGGCACAATTTGCACTATTTTTTGTTGTTATCTTTAAGTTTTTTCTTTCCTTTTTCTGGTGGAAAAATTTCATATCTTTCCTCAAGARAGCTCTTTCCCTTGTTATTACTTCAACTTAAAAATATGAAGTGAATGTTGCCCAGATCCTTGCATGTACTGAGTTACATTGAACTTCTAGAGAATCTTGGTATGTGTGGGAGGAGATAATTCCATTGTTTGGAGGAGAAAGTATTTTGGTAGCATAAGAGTCAGAGTTGATTCTTTGGCACAAYTTAAAGCTAGTGTCAGTTGCAGGTCAAGACACATAAGATTTTCTTAAATTATACTAATTTTACGTTTCTATTTTATCCTTTGTGCTTTTACCGCAAGCTTAGAGTAGCTTGCAGACAACTCTAACACTGAGATACCTATGCCTTGCTTCTCCTGTGGTGTTTTGTTGCCTGTTGATTTAGCCCTGCATCCAGTTGTTATCCACAATCAATTTTGCTCACTCACACAGTTACTCACGCTTAAGGCACTWTCACTTCTGGACATTGTAGATATATTTTCTGCTGTTCAAAGACAATCATAACCCCTCATCCAACCTAAAACAAACACATGAACAGAACTTTTGGAAAGGCAAGTTGCTTGGATCATACCTATTCTGACAGGAAAATAAGGTGAATGGAAATATTTMTTTCCCTTAAGATCCCTGAATGAATATTGCATCTAGTATGAGCTCTGTTTGCCTTTGTTTTCATGCATAAGACCCCATATGCTCTTTCACTTTCAGCATGTAATCACATTTTTATAAAATAATTGTTCAATACTTTTTCCGCAGACATTTGCTATTTGACTTCAATGGGATTCTGAAACCATCTGAGCCATACCCCATAGGAAAATGYGCCATAAAATACCATATATATAAAAACCCATCTATATAATTTCTTCTACAAATTGCTCTTTAAATCTAGGATGGGGATACTGGGTGCTCTGTTTATTGGTGCTCACCCCACTGCTATCTCTTCTCTCTCAGTTCTGGAACATGCTCGGTTACTCCCCAAGTTTTTTCCCTTTCAAGACAAAACAAGAAAGGTCAGAAAGGGAACACTGTAATATTTGCTCCTCTTGTGTCAGCCCTGCTGATATGGGACTCAGGTAACTGCAGAGCTCTACCAGAGAGCTACAGGAGACTTTCTTAAAGATGCAGCAAAAATTCCTGCCATAGTCCAGGTACTAAATAGAAATTTAGCAAAAGATGATAGGAGCAGTTGAGTCAGCAATGGAGAGAKATTTCAGATTTTGCATGTTTCTCAGATATCTTGAAGCAGGTAACAAAGACTGAAACTATGCAGATGTGAATCACTAGTTTGATGGCATGAAAAAGTCCCAGATCCAGGAAATGTAGTTTCATTTGTTCCTGCAAGAGTCTTGTTCAAACAAGCATGTGCATAATGGAGRCTTCAGTCTATTGCTGGCATTAAACTGACTAGATTTATTTTCTGACAGCCTTTAACAAGGTGTGATTATTRGTTTGATCAGTAAGCAAGGCTATAAACGTTAAAAAGATTTTCCAAATAAAAATTCTGGGTTTGGTCATCATATTTTTATGTGACCCGGAGCAATACATTGGGGAAGTCACATTCAGGCAGCTCATGCTGAATTGCAGCGAGTGATCTTCCAAGCAGAGCACTCACACTACTGGTCCCATAAAACACTAAGCATAAGATAAACATGCAATACCCAACAAAGGACTGAAAAATCAATGTATTTTTGAATTCTCTTTTGTACTTGCACTTTGGAAAGTGTAATCCTTAGTACTTGTTTCCTCTTGGACTTTTTCCTCACTTGGACTTTCATGTTCTTTTCCACGCAGAACTCAGCAGTTTTTTGGGGTATTCATAACTCCATACCTACACCACAGACAAACAYTGACCTTTATTTTAATTGAAAATTGGGCCCTAATTGTTAATTCCTTATGTTTGTACTATATATCTCATAGGTTTGAAATTTTATATATATGTATCTGTGAAATGATAAATGTTTTTATCCAACTTTTTCACTGAGAGGATAACCTTGAAGACTCTGTTTCTGTGTTTACTATATAAAGCATATTTCCTTCCTGGGGAAATTTGTCTGTGGGCAGATTATTATTAAAATGTCTATCTTAATGCTTACCCTAACTCATTTGTATRTCAATCTGCAGGCATGCAAGTTATTAGCTACACTATAATTCTGACAGGCTAAGATGATGCTAGTACTGGCTTGAATCTATTTTCATACCCACAGTAAGTTTCCTTGGCAGTTAGAAGAATGTTCGTATTCAGGTAAGTTARTGATTGGTAGAAGTTTGGGGTTCTCTCAAAGTGACCAGAATTCTCAGCACATTAGGTACAAGAAAGGCCATCAGGGAAATCAGTGGAGTACTGTACACAAGTCAGTTATTTACTTCATCTTACCTGAAAATTAATGAGTTRTGTGATGGGAAGGTAGCATCAGAAAGCTCTGCTCTCATCCTGTAACAGTCCTCAGCTGAATCAAGGGCACAGCTTTATTAAGAAAATGTCCTATTGTCATGGTAAAAGGCAAACTTCAACCCTAGAAATAAAAATCAGCATCAAAAAGTCTGCTTTTACCCATTTAGGTGTTCTATAGAAGCGCCTTCTTTGCAGTGTGGTTTCACAATTTTCAAGGGGTAGGTGCAAATTTACCTCAGCCTTTATCAGGCCTATATTTTTATTTACAAAGGACTATCTGTTTTCACTTTTTGGCATTACTTTTTGCCCTTCATCATGACCTCTCTTCTTGAGTAAATGTTCCATGATTTTATCTGGCCTTTACAGAGCCATGGCAAAGGAGCATTTAGATTTAAATAGTTTTGGAGAGCGGGTTGGCTTTCTATCCATCTGCTTCTTCCCAGTGGGCCCACTGTGCTGCCTTCCTGCCTGAGGGGGTCTGCTGTTACACCTCTGGCAGAATCAGCTTTCCATTGCTGAGTTTCCTATGGAAACCTGACTTCCCTGAGGACACGGGGAGAGAGCAATGCCAAAGTGGGGAAACCATGTTATTGTCTGATGAAGCAGCTCTGAAGAGAGCCAAGTGCTGCTGGTACAGTGCTCAGTTAGCTTGGATGTGCCCTGTTGATGGCTGCACACCCTGCAGAAACCTGTCCTGCTCTCCCAGGCGTGGCACAGTAACCCCTGGCACAGGGAACTTGTGCTGCTGGCRCATTGTGTGTGTGTGGTGACAAGGCAGCAGCCCCATTTCAGAGACACAGCAGAGATTCAGCACTCATCCAGCCCCAGAAGTGAAAGGTTTCCCCACTGCAGGCGTCCTTTCTGTCCTGCCACCTCCTCCTCCTCCCACCTCATTAGGTTTGCTCATAGGTACTGGAAATTGTGTTTTCTCTTGTTAAGTACTGGTGTTTCAAGACATTGTCAAGACCAATAAGAGTTTGCATCTGCTTTCTTAATTTATGCTGTAACTTCCCTTGAGGAGTAAAGTCAGATTTTAATCAGAGATTCAGTTTGCAGCCTTACTGTTGGAAGTTGGTCAGGGCTCAAGGACTTGTGAAGCTGAGTATGGGAACCTGGGGATATAGTGAAAATGTTGCTTCAGTATTTCTCTGTTTCTGTTTGCATTAAAAATACAAATGCCTTATCGTTATCTATGCTGCTTGGGTTACTTTTATTGTGCTTGTCACTGTCTATTACTTGTTCTTTAAATATAAGAAATGAATAAGTTTTGTAGGAATTGTCACATTTTATTCAGCCATGTAGGCAGTTTGGGTCGATTCAAGAGGTAATAAACACATGAGGAGAAATAAAAATTTTTCTTGATAATGATTCCAAAGGAGAGGTGGTCTTTACTGTTCTAACTTTTCTTYAGTAACAAAGCATCTTTCTACATAGTTCATTAAACTAAAAAATATCCTAAGTGGTCAGTCTTTCTATCCCTTCAGGTGTGTGAGACATTTTTAATGACAGGCTCATTTTTGCTTTTGGTGACAGAAAAAGCAGGCTGCCAAAATCATAAAAATTGAAATCACATAGACCTACATATTTACATAGTTGTGTTTTCTAAACATTATTCCCCTGTGCTACTGGTACAAASTCATCTGTTGAATAGGTTGACTTGTTCAACTCCATGTGTGCTGCAGGTGACTCTAATAAAACCACACACCTAAAGGCTGAGGCAGATCAGAGATAGCTACACAAACATTCATGAATTGCTGTGCCTAATTTCCAGTTTCTGGTACCTATTTCTCAGCYTCCACTTCTCTGTGGTATTACTTCCTTCACCTAAGCAAGATAATATCAACAAGTACTCATGAAGTGACARCCACAGGAACAGAAGCACAGCCACTTTCAAATGGAGGAGGTTTAATGTATGAACCTTTAAAGGATCACAATCCCCATCAATAACAAACTCAAGASAACCCAGGGCTTTATGAAGGAATGGCATTGTTCCTAAAGTAAAGTATACAGAAATCCATCTAACTATAAGCTTCATGAGCTCTTCACTCAGCAAAACTATCAAGGCAGGCAAAAGYCAGTGTCTATTTTCTAAGGCTAATCTGACCCACCAAATAACTGCACCCCAAAAGCAATATACAAACAAAGAAAAGAAAGTTTTTGACATAATACATGCTAAACATGCAAAACTACACTAATTACTCCAAAAACTATTAAACAAGAGAGGCATGTAAAGGGCAATTCTGATCCTAAAGTAATGTTAAGTTGTCAGAGAAACGAACAAAAATAGGTGTTTCAGTATAGTGCTGGCTTAGTAGCTATGACTCCTGTTGCCTGAACCTCCACAAATGGGTGGTTCCTCTGCAGGARCCTTTGATTTGCAGGCTGTGTAAAACCACGACATGACCCCAGAGCCAGAGSAGTAACACCTGCCCCTGCTACCTCTCCTTCAAACAATGAGCACAAATGAAGCTGAATAGAAAATAGACTTTATCTCATGTCCCTGAAATGTTGCTCACCAGCTGGAAAACCAGATAGAGGTTTTGGGTGATGCATGCCTGTCAGCTGTGACCTGTACCATCTGATGAAATGCTATCAGATGATTTTAGGCTTAAATCACTGGTATTCAGCAAGATTCAAACAAATGGCTTTCATATGAAGGGTGACAGCCAAAAGAATTGTTGCCCTGCAAGATGCTGTGTTTATCTTTTTCCCTTTTTATTGATGAGTAGCATTCCTGGAAGGCTTAAATTTTTTAGGAATTTTTGGAGAGCTGTTTTTTCCTAGCATTCTATATGTTTTCTTTTCAAAATTACAGCARTTGTAACACTGACATCTATTTTTTTGCAGTTTTTGAAAGATAGTTCTTGCATTTTCCCCACAGCTATTGACTCCCTTCCTTTTATGCCTAAAAAAGGTAAGAACTGATTTTCTTTCTTTTACYGACCATCTATTTCTTTGGCTATTAGGTATGCAATGCTTTGAAAGTTAAAGAAATAATATACCCCCGTATAGAAATCCATATGTTAATTAAGGAGCTGCTGTTTCTACACTCTAAAATTACAAAGAAATTTCTCCATCAGAGAAATTAATTTTAGTTACATGCCTAAGACACTATTTAATGTTAAATGGTTCTCTAGCCAACTAATTTGAGAGTACCCATTTAAATATGCAAACAAAATATTTTCCTGGTAAGAGAAGAACTAGTTTTCTAACTTTTAYTCTGCAACACATCTTTTTACTCTGTTATATCTCACCTGTTCAAAAACCAGAGGATTATAATGTTAATCCAAGAAAAGCTGTAGTGATTCAGACACACAGTCACAATGCTCAGTGGTCTAAACAAAGAATTATTGATGTTCACCCTCTAAACACTCCAAAAATAAACAAAGTTTTTTGAAGTTACTCATAAACAGCTTCCACTAGGGCTACAGTGGAAATGAACTCCCTAATATTTTAAGTTCCAAATATGTCAAAATGAGTCYAAGATTGACTATGAATGATGAATTTTGACTTAGATATGATTGAACTTGAAAAAAAGCATCTGTTATTGCTTAGTTTTGTTGCTACTTCCATCAGTAGCAAAAAATCCAAATGTGAATACACAGCATTATTGCATTTCAAAGCAAGAAGAAGGGAAGATAGGAAGGGTGAACMCAGAAAACCAGCCCTTCAAATCCAGAATTCTAACTGGTAAAATCCTGCTTTAACACAGTATAATTGTTCAAACAAGGCTTGTTTGAAATGAATAGTGTAAATCTGACTAGAAATAATTGTACATAAAGTAGTATGTTATTTAAARAGAGTTGCCTAGATCTGTGGAAGTATGATGAGATAAATTGTTCTTTTAGTGATGTGAGACTAGAAGTGGAGCATTACTCCAACTGMAAAATGCTGCCAGCACTGTGGATGTGTGTGTGTGCAAGACAAGCATCAAGTCTCACTGGCCCCATGGACCAATGCTGAGCTGTTTCTCAAAACTTTTATTGTAACACACATGACAGCTGCAGATAGTGCTTTTGTACACACAAATCCCAACATCCTCAGGCAGATTTATTTCCAAAACTCTTGTAAACGAACAATGAAAAGCTAAATTTCAGACACCCTTTTCCATGCTGTTTTGTATTGTTTCTTTCACCATAAACACTGCTCAAGCCCAGCTCTTAGCTGTCTGTGTGCCCTGTCTGTGCCAGTGCTGCTGGCTGGAGCACTGTGAGCACTCACTGAATGGGAATTGCCRTTTCAGGCAGTGGCACCAGAGTGACAGTCACGGGGAGTAAATGTGTAACTGCTGCAGGTGGCAATGGAGCTAGCACGAGTGAGGAGGCAGACTTCGCCTCTGAGATGAAATCTGAAAAGACAGTGTCTGTCCTTCAGCACATCTCTGGTATGCTTTTTTACCTATCTTGCTTGCAGAAAATACTGTATAATGTCATTACTTTTTGAAAAACAAGAAAAAAATGACTGCAGATGGTGTGATTAAGAATCAGAGCACAAAAAAGTATCACAAAATCCAAGGATTTAAGATTTAGGTATAAAATGACTGAATTTTGAGAGCCTAAACTCTGGGGACACTTTTTTCTTCTTTGTGATGACAATGGATTTAGTCTTAATCAAGGATGATGAAACTCACTATCCATTCTTAGGGAAGAAACAGAATGGAAGATACAGTACTGAGTGATACTGTTTATATATTTGAATGGAATGTKTCAAAATCTATACTCAAGAAGTCCTTTTTAGATTAAAAGTGATGTTCCCATAACATGAAGTATAGGTAAGATTGAAGATTTAACATGCAAACCTCCTCCTRTCAGTGCTTCACAGTAATATCTATCAAAATCTTCATTTTGCACTGTGCCTACTGTGTTTGTACAAGGGGAAAAGAAAAGAAGTCTAAAACCAAGAGAAAACCCAACTTGTTTTTGCAGATTGTGCTACTGTTCTTCTGCTGTCCTGGTTCATGTATAATTTATTGCATTCTTTTGCACTGTAAAAGCAAAGGCTAAAACACATGTCCTTGCAAATGGGATGCTTTCTTCTATCTTATTTTCTTCTTTGTCTCCCATCTTCACTCCAATCAATACTGGGATCTCAAATCACATTTATTCACTTTAAATCTTGACCAAATCTGAAAGGAGTTGGGGAGGAGGTGGAGGGAGAATATTTGTTACCCAAAGAAATTTCCTTTGCTGAATATAAAAGCCTGCAGCAAGCAATGTGGGAGAGCTTTGAAAGAGAAAGTCAGAGCAATCCTTTTAAATAGAAAGTTTGAGGCACTGCTGTCATGTTCTTACAGAAACCAAAATGGTGCTTTCTGTCTGAAAGGAATGCCTCAAAGTGTTACTGGAAAGCAAGAGATGTGAAAAACAAAACCTTGAGTGTTCCAAGCCAGAGACAGCTATGATCCAGTACCTTGGTTACTTTTATAGGGCAATATATGTCCACAAAGGTGGACATCTGAGCTGGGCCAAGAGCACCTCCAAGAGCAAAACTCTCAAGGAGTTTCTCCATCAGATCCAGTTTGCACTACTGATTAATTTCTGTTCTGGCCATTAAAACAAATGGGAGGCTGAATTTAGCCAATCAGGCCAGGCTGAGTGCTTTCAAATATCCTCCTACCTCACCCACTCTGAACAGCACTGAGCACTATGTTAACAAACCTCTTCAGCTTCCTCTAATCCTAAAGGGAATTTCATGTTGGTAAAAGCTCAGTGTATTTATTAGAGCTGTTCATTTTGCATTTGAGGAAAGAATTTCACAGCTATATTTCTAAAGATTCAAGTTGACTAAACAATGGCAGCCTCTGTTGACATCAGGAAGCACTGGCAGCAGACATTTAGCAACCAGAGCTATATATTATGTATGCTGTGTAAACCTTTACTCTCATGCTAAACAGCACTTAAAAATGCCATCGGTGTTATTCCATATATTTCCCACAGAGCTCTATTGTATGCACAAATGCCTTCCACAACTTGCACTGCCATTCCTGGAACGGTCCTGGACAAGACAAACTTTTAGAAGAACATTTTATCAGTGACAAGATCTAGTGAGCTTAGTAACAATAATTCAAGAGAGGCAAGAGTTAATGCAGAAGGAATGGCACATTTCCTGAAAGGCTTCTGCCTTCTGCTATGGACTATTTCACTCAGACCTCCCACAGAGTCAGCTTTCTAAAACTGTGGGCTTCTTTTTATTCCTAATTTAGAATCCACAGAACACTGAAAAGTCAGATAAAGTATCYTCTCTTATTTTTTTCTCTGTCCTAGCACTATGAGCCCATTCTGAATTTGCTCCCTTCTTGCAAACTCCTTTAAAAAAGCTTGCAATTTTCAGTGGGATTTAAGGACCTAATGCTTTTACCAGCTGCTGCTGTGAAAAGAGCAACTAAGAGCTTCCTCCTGCAGTCTTTTCTCCAAGCAGTGAAAACCATGATGATTTCTGAGAACCCTAAACCAGGGGAAATACCTGCCAGGAAAAGTTAGGTAGCAGTGGGTGGGGAAAAAATCACTCTGAAAGGAATTGGAATAAAAACTCAGACACAAGATTGAGCCATTAATTCTTTATTCATTCACTGAATTTGAAGAGACAACTTTGATGAGCTCTGAGATGGATAAATGGGACTGCATTTCACTTCTCTTAAATATTCTTCAATTTCTCAGTGGAATGATTCTGTGTCCCTGAAGACGAACCACRTAAGAAATCACATAATTTTATTGTTGGGTGAAACAATAAAGATATGTTTTTCAAGTGTTGTTTCTAGCATTTAAAAAATGGTCTACATTATAATTTCAGCATCTGAACTCTGAAGAAATTTTCTGTAGTGTCATGAACATGCTTTTAAAGAAGAATRCATCTTTACCTTAGGACTGAAATGAGTATAATGGAGAGAACGAAAAGCCTCTTAGTAAAGAACTAATCACAACCATGTTTCAGCCTAGTATCACTAATATAAGATGAATCCTCTAGGTTTGTATCATTTATCACTCAGCCCATGTTCCTATGCTCTAGGTATTCTGCTCTATCTCCCCATTTCAAAATAAAGCTTCATTTTTTTTTGAAGCAAATGGTAGAGGAGTAAATGAAGTTGCAAAATACTTTCTTGGGCAGTAATGAGTTACCCCAGACTATCTGGTCTGCCTGAATCTGTGCTTGAAGTCTTTTTGCAACAATACAAAAGTGAAGGTTAAAAGTAGGACTGTGTTCTTTAACAGACCTTTACTTTGGCTACCAAACAGCAAAAGCCACYAAGGAGGAAAAATTGATATGGGTTGATTTAATAATTTTCCTGTCTCCATCTTTTTCACTCTTTAGAACAACTCTTGTCAAACACAACATTCACTCTTTGCCATCTACAGGAACAATCAAACGTGACTGCTTATCTGAGAGGACTTTAATTTCACTGTGATCATGAGCTTCTGTGTCCTTTGTTTCCATGCCATACAGTGTGCTGTGACAGGTTGTCTGAGTATATCCAATTCAGAAAGAAGATTTGGGTTGGATTTACCAGTGTGCTAGAAGAAATCTAGTATTCAATAGAAGCAGAGCATGTCAAGTGCATGGTTGTGACTGCCATGCTGATGTCTGTGGAGAGCTGAAATAGTACACAAAATTCAGCAGTGTCAATATCTACTTACTGAAGAGCATGCAGGGTTTGTAAGATGATCTGTTATGCTACAGAATAGAGGAGGCTGGAGCAGGAGAAAAGAGAAGACACRTGACAGATATTAAAAAACAACAAATTTTGTGTTATCTGCAAAACTGCAATCACAGAGTATATAAAAATGAACATTATTGAGGGTGCTTCAAAAGGAGTGATAGATAWATTATGAACACTTTGGAGTATCCAGAGAACTTGTAAAAACAGCTTAAAAGGTAGGCTGGGAAGAGGGAGGAATGCATACATAATCATAAGGGAATTATACAGCCTCCTGGCAAAAATCTCTTGCTTGGTTAGAAAATATCACAGAATTCAAGTGGAAGTAAAATAAACTCTTTCAAACAGCAGTTTAATTTAACAACAACAACAACAACAAAATCTAAGCTACTACAGAGGATGTGAGCTGTTTCAGCCAGTGAAAATTACAGAACTATAGGATATCCATATAAAAATATTATAATGACACAAGTTTTAATACATAAGAAAATTATTTTCAAGTCATATTACCAGGTCAGTAGTTGGATGTAAGTTATGGTCCTATATTTTGAAAAAATATCTATGATTAGGCTTACAAACTTATTCTTTAAAGGGAATAAAAATTATAATGGGACRGATGTCATCATTAAAACAGTGACAAGAGTTGCCATGAAAAAAAGGAAAAGAGAGAAATAATATAAAAATAAAAAGAAAAGAAAGCTAAACTATATGAATTAATAAGCCAAATCTAGGGTATGGGAGAAGCTGAAGTCTGCTCATGGAGGTAAATGTTGCATTYTGTCTTCAAAAAAGAAAAAATATCCCTATTACATCCCACCTCTCCAAAAAGCAATCAAGTCTTAACATATTTTCTCCATTAAAACAAAACCAAACCAACCAACAAAACAACAACAAAAAAAMCCCCAAAAAGTGGCTCTGGAAACCCATTGTTAACAAAGCTTTATAATCTGTGCGGCTTGAAAAACTGAAAGCATGGTTTCATATTAGTTGCTAAATCACTGAGTACCTTCATTTGCACAAMCACAGTGCTCATGCAAGTACATAAAGACAGGAGATACACAAAAGCATGGAAAAACTGAAACTGAACTTCAAAAGGAGGTCACTATGACTTTCATCTGGGTGTAGGAATTAGCTGCAAAACAGTTGAGTAAAAAAAATGGTACTAGAATTTGATTAACAAGCATTAGAATAATCAGTGACACTAGATAATTTTAGGAAGTATTTGCCAGTGATTTAAAAGAAGCACGAGGTAAGTCCTTCTAAATCAATGACACTGACAAATGTCTAACAYATGGTCTTGTGAGAACAAGCAGCCTCTTCAGAAACAGGAATTATCTGTGAAACCATCCAGTACACACACTCTGCTTTCCTGTCTGCCAGGCATGTKCCAGGTTTGCTAAACAGAAGTGATAACCTCTAGATACTTTTTAGTTCTCTAAATAAATTTGTCCGTAGATACCTTCTAGTTATTTTTATAGTGCACTTGCTAAAGCACTTGACAATTAAAATTTAACAAATTGCTTGTATTTAGAATATGACAAAAAAGATTCATAGATACATTCAGACAAAATTTCTCCCACCTGAGGAGGTGGAGCGCTTAAATGGCTGACAAGAGCTTGGGATTCAGTTCCTGTTGGCATTAGGAGACAAGAAAAATAAGGCAAAGTTGTATGGTGGGAGATGCAGCCTTAGTGACAATGGGACTGTGAACTTGGCAAGAGCTTGTCCAAGCATCCAMGGGGTATTACCTTCCCTCCTGGGCTGTTGTGAGAGGGAGGTGAACCAAAGGCATAGGCAATCATCTGAGACTGGGTAACACCAAGGGGCTTCTSTAACAACACCTCTCCAAAGGTCACAAAGGTGTACACTGGAGGTGGGCCAAGAGCACCATATTCTCTTCTCTGASAGGCTGAGGGCTGTGGTTGCTTGCCCAGCCATCTATTCAGCTGCTTTCAGAGACAAGAACTTGGTCAGGGAATAGTAGGTACATGCATTGAAGTTGCTTGAAAAGTAACAAGCGGTTTCTGCTTCTTGTATTGCTCTGGGGGTCACCCAGAAAACAAGATTCCTCTCACCACCCCCATCCCTACAGGAAGGCTTTATTCCTTGTTGCTGAGGAGGAGCTCTGCCTCCAGATGTGAAGGTGGTTTTGCTGGGGTTGTGAAAYGTAGGCAAGTCAGGCTCCTCTGGGTTTTAGCCTTTTCATTCTGTTTTGCCTCTTTAAAGAAAAAATATCTTTCTTCAATTAAAAATAAAGATGTTGACCCCTTCCTGGYAAGAGTAGGGTTTGATTCCTAGAGTGCACAAACAGCCTTTGCTAACTGATTCACCTGCAATTCCAGGAATTTATTGGGTCCATGCACATAGAGGACTTTAYAAGACAGATTATGATCATAGGAACTCGTTTAGCTGCCTGAAGATTGGGCAGTTAAACTTGGTTTACACAGCTAAACTTGGTTCCTGCCATARTCACTAGGGAGATATAGTGACTTTGGAGGGTCACCCTAGCATGACATAAATCATTCTTTCCCATGTCTAACTTTCTTCATTGAGTTGGAGTGACAGGTTTACACTTGATGCTGAACTTTAAGATGGCCTGGMATGTTAGCTGATGGGAAAAAAGTGAGAAAAACTGTAAGAATTTGCAGTTGCAGACTAAATAATATATATCACTTTTACGTTGGAATGATCCACCATCTGTGACTTAGAAGGTGATATTTGCCAGGTTCCTTCTGAGCTAATAGAACTTTATCCAGCTACTGAGTTTTAGACAAGACTTGCCTTATGGTAATGYCATTGGTTTTTTTATATTGCCAACAGAAATGTTTCCAGTACTCCCTTCAKTGATTTAACTGCTGGTGGTGATCATCTACTTTTAGAACCTTCCACTTCAAGATGCTAGAATCTCTTATGCAAATGCTGAATCCCATTTTTCTCAGGTCCTTTTTCATTGTAGAATTTTTTATAATGCTCTTTTGTGGTTTCACTGTTAGAACACTTCTCTTTTAGGGCCATATTGCAATTAATTCTGTAAAGATAATCTTTCTCTGCAAATACATGCGGGCAAGAAAATCTCTCCTTGCAAAGAAAGAAAATTCGTACTCAATTTTTACAATCTCAACCTGGGTTTATATTCCAAAAATTAACACTGTTTCCTCCCTCCCCCAGAAGCACCCCCTCAAATCTAGTTTACATGACCAGATTCATTTTCATAGAAGTAGGGAAGCCATTGGATTCAAGCTAAAGTTGTAAAATATATATGATGAAAGGAAGTCCTCTGCTAATCCATGGCCACATTGTTAATATTATTCTGTATGACTTGTCTCCATAAATCAGTTACTATAAATGCAATGCAAAAAAATCACAAGGCAATAACAGGAATTTTTGCTTTGAAATGAGAAGTATATCATCCATTCTGAACGAATTTGTCATGCTACTTTAGTTCATAGTGGCATGAATGCAAAGCAACCTGCCACAGAGTGGTGYCTCCAGCAATCCCTAACCGTGGGACTCTGGTCCCACTTTTTTCATCTGTTGGAGACTGGAGCCCCACACCTGTTAATCTGGCACAAGGTCATGCAGGCATTTKCTTTCACTACTCATTTGCTTACAACTGCAAGGTTTCAGACTCMGGCTTCCTGTAAATCACTGCCCAAGCAGCTGGACTCTCTGCACTCTGTTTCTCACTAGATTAATGTCTCAGGCACATATATTCATTGTATTTGCTACTATTTCTCTAACTCTCCCTCTTCTACTGTCAGTGTCACCATTAAGTTCTGTCTCTCTATAATCTCTATCATCTCTATAGCTCTATGCCTCTCAGCAATATCATCTGTGTCTAAATCTGTAGGTATCCAGTGGATCATTACTGGCACTTTGCAGTCACCTGCTGTCTGCAATGACTTATGGGATCCCTGCAGTGCTGATTTGGCACCTCTCTAAGTAGCACTGCCATTACTCAGTAGGGATTTTGTACAGTACAAGAACCTATAGACTGGCTGAACCAAAGTGTTACAAGAGAGTTTTAAATAGAGCGCAGTCAGTGGGTGCCTGTGGCCTCATTTATTTTTGAAAGACTGTATTGATGTATCTCCTCCCCAGAATTCAAATGGAAATCTGGGAGAAGATCCCTTGAAAGACAAGCCAGAGAATGAGGGAGACCCTCTTTACCCCCTACATTAACATTTCAACCTTGCCTCAAGTGCTTAGTACTGAGTTTGAGAACAAGGGAAATGGTGTCCTGAGGCTTCAAGGCGTTACTTCGCCTTTGTTCAGACTTAGGCCATCCTGACTGTACAGATTACTGTGCTCCAGCACCAAAGGCTCCCTCATGTCCTAAGGAGGTAATAACTTCTCTTCACATCATCATTGTCTCAGCTCAGCAGTCATATTGCTAATTGACCTTTGGTGTCTCTGAGTCAGGAGACCATGCTAAAAAAGACATCTGTGCTTACCTCCAAGTGTCTACCTATTCATCATTGGCTAACTGTGGGCTAATGAGCCCTCAAATCTGATGTGTAGTGACCAAGAAACAATGGATAGTGGATTATGAGAGCAAGGTTAATAATGTACGACTTGTGATGGATAGAAATAATTGTCTTTTTTTTCTCTTTGCAAGTCTCTGTGCAGYATTCATAAAACAACAGCAGAAAAAACCTGAGTGATTTGCAGCATTCAAAAAAGTGAAACTCACAGAAAATTGATAATGGATAAAGTTTCCAATCCAGCTCYACATAATGACTTGGCAATTCAAGCCTGCAAAGTTTTGGAAATGTTTATAGTTTTTCAGTGGGAGTTTTTCCCCAAGGCAGTTGTAAAAAAGTACTGAGGCAGTCAGTCACTTGTCTAGATGGGAACCAAATACACTGACTTTTATTGAGGAGAGATTGATATGTAAGACTTTCTGAAAGTCAGGGAGAATGGGGAAGTCATTTATGGATGTTCCAGCAATATCTGTGTGTCCCAGATCACATGCAAGGGAGGTGCAAGAAACTTGCAATATATACCTTGGCAGATCTGCTCCTAAATAGGAATGATCCCAATTTTTTGGTTCTAGTGGAAGGGAAAGTTCACAGTCCTTAGAATTCTCATTTTGGTAAATCAAAGAACTAGATGAGGCTGAGTTGCACTAAATGTTTCATGGTGTACTGCAGTCACACMGGGCAGGGCTCAGGCAGGAGCGTGTGCACAAGAGGAGCGGTAGATCAGGCATCAGAATAGGTCACCTTGTGCTAACTTCCAGCATAAGTAACCTTGTGCTAAGGTAACTTCTCTGCACTGCTGCCACCAACCAGCACCCTGAGATTAGAGCATCTCACACTGACCAACTGGACTCCTGTTCAGCTCTGACAGTAGTGCTCAACTCCACATTAGAGGATGACAGCTGTGTCTGATCAGGATCTACAAGTTTTAACTCTGTCTTGTAGCTGGRTGTTCATTTTGGGAAGCACACACACTGAGAGGAAACAAGCTAAAATTATCAGTGATTAGAGCAATCACCTATCTTGTGGTGTTCTCAAACTGAGCACCTTTTTTTAACAGCATACAACACAGAAGAAATTAGAAAGCTGATTGTCTGTGGATAATTGTACAATCTCTGAGAAACAGTTAATTTAAAAATGAAGTACAAGTTGATATTATCTGCTATGATAAATATAGCTTTCTTCATTTTCTGAGTTGAATTCTCCAGCTAAGTGACTAGAAGTGCAGAGATTCTGTAGATTTCTGTGGGTTTGTATCTACATGTCTGTCATCTGATTTATGAAATGTAAATGTGACTTCAGCTTTTTGCTCTTGTTGCATAAATCAGCAAGTTTTGGCTTGCCCATTAACTATGAGGAGGCATCAGATCACAGATTTGATGAAACATATTCTCCCTTTTTTTAAAATTTGCCCACAAGATATTTCAAGCCCTTCAAAGTTGAATAAAATAATAGACACTAACTCAGTGTTTTATTTTCCTTTTTTAACTGGATTTGATTAAATTTTCTTCATATTTAGGATAACCAGGATCATAACACTGCACTTAGCTCAGAATGTAGGATTGGATTAAAATACCAGATATTTGTTGAAAATACAGCACACTTTCCAGTAGGAAGTGATAACCTGGATAACTAGCAGATATCTTGGTGATTATCAGTCCACCTGAGATTTGATTTCAGTGTGCYGACATTTCTTGGTGAGTCAGTGCCAAGGGAACTAGAAGAATTGCATTTATTTTTAGTTCTTTATCCATTTTATTTTTCACTTTACATCCAGATACACAGTAAAGTGAAAGGGTAGAAGATAATGTATACAGCAGAATGTRAGAATTAATTTATCATACAGAAAAACCGTGGTATCTTTCCTCTTACTAGGTATAGTATTTCTTCACAATATTAGAGTAGCACAGGACAGTGTGTTTATTGACAAATACGGAATTCCCTTGTGCAAATCACCTGCTTGTATCTTTGCTGGCTAACATAGTAGTACCCTGCCATAACAAAGTACTGCTTGTTCCAATCTTACAGTCCAGAAATTCAACARGTTTTGAATAAATTCAGTCATCAGCCTCTTAAAGTCAGTGGAAGTCAAAGGTCTGTTTTCTTGTGGGACTTCCAGTGGCAAATACGAAGAGCTCAACTTTTAATCCTTCTCAGAACTCACTGGTAGGCAGATCCACATACAGAAAAAAGGACCTGTTTCAAGTGAATCATGGAATTGATTAGGTTATAAAAGATAATAGATTCAAACTGCAAAAGAACCTCAATAACTCTCCCTGACAGACATAAAGCAAAAAATAAAAGGTCATAATGGTCCCCGATCATATAATTGTCCATTTGTCCATTTGCTTTTTTTTTGTTTTCATGAGACAGTAATTCCAAGGACAGAATTGATGACATACATAAGTGTGAAATGTCATGTGGTAATTTAGAATTTTATTTTGCAACTCTAAGAGAGATTTTTTTTAAAAGGATAAATGTATCCCCTCCCTCCTGTCCCTGATAAATTCAATGATTTCTTGTTGCTGGCGTTACCTTAAGCAAGCAGTACACCGAGTTCTTTTTGTATCCACCATGTGTATTACATGTACATGTGTGTGTGTGTAAGCTGTTTGTTCCTTCTTTCTTTCTATTTTTTTCTTTTTTTAATGAATAGAAGCTGTGTTGGGAAGGTGGGAGGTCAAAAGTTCACATTTTCCTGAAGAATCATCATGAAAAATGAGTCCATACAGACTGGTGTGGTAAAAAGCTTTATGAATGGTAAAATAGTATTAGAAAGTAACCTGTTGAAAATCTTGTACCATTTGCAGAATGTTTCTCTCATATTAAAAATAAACATGGAATATACAGTGTGTTATTTTATATGCGTAATTGAAAATCAGTTTCTCCCTTCCCTAGTTGTTAATCTTGTAGTTATACAAAAATCTTTGTGTCCCCTCTGGTGGTGATGATAGCCCTGAGGCTATATAAAGATGCAGGAAATATAGGTCCCAGTATAATTTTAGGTGTTACTAATCRAATGCTGCAAAAGAAACACAGAGCTGTAAGCATGAATTCTTGCTCTTAAATATGCTTGCTGTTAGCCTTTAAATTAAAAAATCATCTGCACACACTGAAATAGCAGTGAATATATGGTAGAAACAGTTTTCCACAAATAAATTTAAGTAAAATAGAACATTTCTAACGACTTGGAATGATATATATATGCATGTATGTTAAGAGTGAGGAACCAGCACTGGTTAAATATGGGTTTTGCATGCTATTGTGTATAATCCAACTTTAGCAAAGATCCCAGCTGAGCTGTCTTTATATTAGACACTTCCAAGACACACAACAAGTTATTAGAGCATCTTTGCAATGAGGACTTTCACTCTAATACTAAAAATCTAGGAGAATTAAAAAATTCTGTCCCTTTTCTGAACAGATAGGCAGCAGAGGCACAGAAAGATTAAATGAATTTTCCTAGAACACACTGGAAAAAAAAGTATGGTGAATTTTATTTTAGCCCTGAATATACTTGTTTTTATTATTAATTATCATGTTATTGATTGCCTTTCAAGACATGATTGGATGTTGTTGCTGTTACTCTGCTGGATCACAAAAGTGTTAACAACATCCTGGGAACTGGATYTCTAGGAACTGACTCTAATTCAAATTGTGACTGACCACATTAATATTGACAAGYTTGCTATTGATTTCAGATCATTTCACATCTATCCTGARCAAATCTTTGGGCTGATATATACAGACATTTTAGGAGGTTGGGTTTAGTGTGATAACATCTGAGTTTCAGGCATGTACCACTTCTTTTTCTGGCTATACCATTCCTCCTGTCATTGTTCCACTGACCAAGTTATTACTTTGTCTAAATGCAAAAATCTATAATATAGAAAAGCTCTTCAGAACCGATCCTTTTAGTCCCCTTTTACTATCAGAGAAGAGACCATGTGAATACACTCTAGTGTTGCTTTATCCTAAAGTTAATTTTAAAACTGGACACAGAATTTTATCCTTAGAATAACAACTTCCTTTCCTCAATTGGAAACAGCACACGTAGTATCTGATTCAAATATAGATGTCTGAAATACGTGATTTGGCCAGTTCACACCTAAGACCTATGAAAAGAAAGTCTTACAGAGACAATCTTTAAACATTTTGATACAGAGTGAATTTCATGCACTGGGAGGACATCATCCATCTCTTGTTTCTATGGGATAAATGAACCTTTCAATTGTAAAATTCTATATTCTATGGTGTAACTGAGGAGTGACTGTGACGTCTGCACTGGCCATGTTTATGTACAWACTCAGTACATAAAGGATGAGAAATGTTAGCCCTCTGTTAAAATGTCACCTTTATTATTGATGAATGCTCCATMGTGCCATGAGGGGATAGAAACAGTGACTTCCCTGTGGATTTAAATACTCCAGTACTTGAGTATATTCATAAAATGTAATGCTCTAATAACATTCTATATTAACATTTTAATATTATATTCTGTATTCATAAAATATGATTCCTCTAGTTATAGAATAGTTATAACACTATTCTGGCTATCACACTACAGAATAGTTATAACACTATTCTGGCTATCGCCTCTTTTCTCTTATAAAGGTACAAAGAAAAACTTGAGGCCCCTACTCAGGTCAACCTTCTAACAGTTTGTGCAAGTTGTATAATGATTGTCAAATTGTATAATACAAGAACAGGAATTATTGACCACTTGGAAAAGAATGGACTTGAAACACAAGACCTGCACATTATGTATAAGTCTGAACTTTTGTGTTTAAAGACTCCACTAATGAACTTTTCTTGAAGCAAAAAGAAAAGAAAATGTCAGCTCTGCCTCTTAGACATCACTGGTAAAGGTCTACTTATTACATTTTGCATCTCCAAAACAAATATAATGGCCTCTCAGGATATACACTGCAGAGAACTCTAAATGCTGAAAAAAAATGCTGTAAGGGCATGAGAAGGATGCAGACTGGCTGTAGTCCAGCTCCCCATTTGTAGCTTATTGCTCTAAAATTTCCATATACTTCCCCTGAGTACAATGAAAAACTGTGTAAAGTGATACTTCTGGCTTTGAATGAACTAACAGCACCAGGGAATTCTTACAATAAAATGGAAGAGGGGAAACTTATACAATTCAATCACTTTTTCCTTGGAAAAATGGATACATAAAAATATTGCTAGAAGTCTGTCTATAATAGTTCTTGGTATATTTAAACCTTGTTTCGAGACATTAAGCAACTTTGCAAAATGTGGATCTGGGTACTGGCAGGACTGAACATGCTTTAGACATTATTGAAGCTTTTAAAAGGTGTGGTATGCAAGTAGTCCTATGCAGACATGCATTTTAAGCTGAGGATTTACAAAATACTAATAGCAATACCTTACTAACAGCCAAGCCTTACAACTGAAAGTTAGAGGAAGTTGTGCTCTATTTACAAAGTTACAGTCCTCAAAAAGTGGACAGACATAGTWAGCTGGATTAAAAACAAACTGTTTTTTTTCCAGAGACAGCATGTACACATACTTAAAGTTTGTATTTTTGTGAATGGAAAAATTTAAGTTCCTGAAACTGAAAAAAATCCCCTCTACCATTTTACTAAACACATAGCAATCCTTATGTGCAAGGTCAGAGCCACAAAAGTGTTTAGATTTTGTTACATTTTATGCAATGCTTCTGAAGCAAAATACCTGTATGGGCTGGTCCTGGAGGATGTGGGCACATCCTCTGGGGTGAGCTGCATTTCAGAGCTGTGGGTGTGAAAGGCTGCACACAGCAGGCAGGAGGCAGCTCAGACATGCCTGGCTGGGGACCTTAGAAAGGTGAGCCATCACTGGATCCCTGCAAATCAAATTGGAGGGAAAAATGCCTGGTTTAAAAATGTCATCAGTTGAAATTGAAAAGTGTTTATTTTACCTTACAGACAGAAGATTTAATTTATTAAAATGCACAAAAATAAAGTTCAGATGAGTAAGAAAGTTCTTTTTCTTCTTCTTTTTTTTTTTCTATGAGCTCATGGAGAATTTGTCTTTCTCATACATCAGAGCAAAATTATATCCCCAAAATACCTAATTACAACTTAAAATTTTGACTGTGTCTGTAAGAGAGAAAGCAATGAGGCTGCACCCCAGTCTATGCCAACAGCCAGCACTGTGCCCCAGGGACCCAGGACTGTATGATGGTGTTTCTTATCCTGAAGAAGATATTTTAGTGTTTTCTGCTATTTTTCATTATCTTGATGTTAAATTTTTGCTGCTCTAGTGAACTTTTTCCTTTATACTTGTGACCTCAAAATATTTATTAATGAGGAGGTTCTTTWAAAAGTTCTCAGTTTAAAGGAATTAAGGCTCCTAAAATTCTGAATTTTTTGTTTGTCTACTACTAGTAAGTAAAACGAGAATATTTATTGTGAGAGGCAGAATTACTAACTGAAAAAAACAGACATATGTTGCTTATCAAAATTATTGAAAAAATTMTCAGATTTCACTTTCTCTTCTGGCTGGAACACAGTTTTTTTTTGTTTGTTTTGGTTTAGTTTTTTTTTTGTGAAAAAGACTAAAATGATGTTGTTGGCATTTTCCAAATGACATAATTTCATACYGTGGAATTTATTTAAAATTATGTGGTTTTATACATGTATAAAATACACACAGACACACACACACACACAYATATATTTGTGTGAAAGAGTAATAGAGTATCAAATTCTTATGTTCACTGTGGGCATTATTTGTGTAGCCATTTATTTCTGCATTTAAAGTTACAAAGAAAGAGAGAAATCCAGAAACCTTTGCTTTTATTTTAAAAATTAATGTGAATTGTGACCAGCAACAGATATTGAGATTTACGTATGAAACACCTAAGKCATTACAAAATGTGATGTTTTAAACCATAAATTAAAAACCCAACAAAGCATCTTAGAGGACAATGAACAGCAGATGTGAGTAAGATTTTATGTCGAGCAAAAGAATTTTAACCTGGTGTGAAAAAATGAGAGAAAGTGAGAGCTGGGGGCCACTGCTGGGCCCTGGGTGGGTGCTGTGAGTGTGGCCAGGGACAGGGTCCTTGCAGGGCTGCAGGTGCTCATCCCTGTTTGGTTTGAAAAGCCCTGAGCTGCCCTGAGACTGAGCAACTGGAGAGGAGATAGATGCAGGTCCCTCATCTGCAGGTCAGTGGTGGTGGAACTGAGTATCTGCATCAACATTTGAGCTGAACACTCACAGGAAGGGCATTGGTGTGGGGGTGCTGGTACCCAGGGCAGTGGTATCACTGGCAGGGGCAGAGAAGCACAGCTTAGGCTGGGGTTGGTACTGTCAGTTARACATGACTTAAATGTAGCTTCCTTTTAAAGCTTATTGGAGGCACAAATCTGTTTGGGACGTTTAAGGCTTAATAGCATAAAAGCATAAGACATAATATATATAATGATACTAATACAATTATTATTTGCTATAGGGTTAAGCTTTTCATTTGCTAGATTTCACTCTGGAGTCAAAATTTACAGCTGAATCATAACCTCTTGAAGACAAAGTTTGTTGGTGGAAACTCTGAGACAAGTTTAACTATATTAGTGACAAATGAGGGATGACCAGAGTAAAAGATCTGGCCTCTGTGCAAGCCAATTTTGGAGGGGTTTTTACAGCATTTAATGGGGTTGCACTGTATGGAAGCCAGAAGTAATTTTTTTACTCAGCAAACTTTATAGTCTTCTAATGAAGAATCATTGTGTAATGTCCTGGAAATGTTCCCTCAATTTTCCTAACCAGTGCTTTGAACAAAATAAAATGAGTCCCCATAGAATCCATCTCAGTTTCATACAAGAGCCACCTGATGCTTTTGTGACAGAATACACTTATTTAAAACATCCAGCTTTGTATGGTTAAAATGGGGTTAAAATGTTTGGAAGTGGACTTTTACTTATCAGGCCTACTTCCAAAGGAGATGGTAGACCACTTTTTAGGAGTTCTTGGCTGAAGTTCTGAAATCTCAAAAATATATGCTTTTTTAAAGGTTTTTGTATTTTTTGGGTTTTTTTTCCTGTAAACTGTAGCAACCAGCTACCAACAATGTGTAAGATTATAATATAATCATTGGACTTGTTATACAATTTAAAAATTCAGATTGGTAATGAAGTAATGAGTATGAAAAAGGCTGAGCAACACATACAAACACAATTCTAATTTTAATCAGCTTCAGGTAAAATTGTAAAGGGTCAGTATCTCATACAGAAGCTTGAAATTTTTGTGTCAAAAGTGCAGAGCAGAGTCAAGAACAAGGATTCTGGGTCATTGAAGAGGGTGCTTTAGGAGGCATTCAGCACAAGAGGAAAAACCTGTCAATATGCTAAAGACCAACTAATTAATAAATGCTTTACAATAAATTAGTAGAACTAGGATCAGTTAAACTCAGGCAGTTGCATCAATGTACAGCATACTTTACAGAAGCACTTATGCAATCATTCCACCTACTGTTTGAGGAACAGAGATTGTTTTGGATTTCTGTGTGAATGTATATATTATTTTCTATTGGATTCACCAGTCATGCTTAGTGTTCTGAATATGCAGTACATGCTGGGCAATGTAAGTGCAGTATTGTTGCTTCGTAGGAGGCAATTTTGGCGGTGAAGTCAGTCATTTGTCTGACAGAAACACTGGGCTGCTCCAGGGCCTAGAGCTCACAAAGAATTTCAAAAAGTTTTACGGAATTTGCAGCCAAAAATACCTGTCAAAATAGCATTTTCTACAAATGAAAAACCCTGCTTATAGACCACATCAAACTAGGAGGGCCCTGAATAATGTTTATCAGTGACACCACTTCACTTCTATAATAATTAAGATGAAGTTTTGCTACTTCATATCACATACAYGCTGACCCAGATCTTACCTTTCAAGCAAACAAAGTCACAAGACTGATGTATTGCGAGACTCCTATTACTGAAACTGCTCTGATTACCCACAGTATCTAAACTTTTTTACTGAAAATGATGGTTTTCAAATATCCTTGGGATTTAGATTTCCATACTTCAGAAATGCAGCATCCTTGCCAACACTGAATGTCATAAGCAAATAGCAGAAGTTCTAACTTCCAAACCATTCAGAAGCCAAACAAAATATTACGGGCAGAAAAAAACCCCAAATCTAAACATAATTATAGAGCTTCAGTTCGGGTTGTTTGGACTTGGAATGAAGCTGCTTGCCCAATCCTATCAGGGGTTCTTTACAGTTCCAAATCCACGTATGCCTCAAATTTACTATTTCTATTCTATACCAGGCTGCTATTTTCTGCTCAGCTGGCAAGCAAAAGTTGCTTTAAAATTTTTTCTTCAGTCTATACTTATYGTCAACAGTCAGACAACAATAACAGCCAGAAGAGTGTGCTGGTCCATCTGCCATTCAGGCAGTCCCTCCAGGAGAGGGTTTCTTTATCTAGGTGGATATTTCAATCTGTTCCAGAGACCTACCCAGAAAGAATGTTTCTCCATCAGCCATAAAACAGCAAAGACAGCAGTTAAAATATCCTAACATTTCTAGAAAAATGTTTACGTTAATACAGTCATGATGAAGGTGACTTAGAAAGAAATTTAAAATGTATATAGATAAAAGTTCCTGATTTTCATGTGAGCACTTTAAAAAGAGTATAGAGGCAAGGAACTTATAATTTGATTTCAATTTGTGTTAATCCCCTGATATTGTTTCTGTGTATTTATGTTGAGATGATGAGTATTTTAGATGGAGAAAGGGCCAATAGGATTCATAGCAGCTCTTGGAACTATTCTAACCAATTAAAGTGGTTTCTCTAAAGGGGAATCCCTAGACTCTGTATTTCCTGAAGGAACAATATCCTTTTTGGCGGTATCTCTGCAAATGGTGCAAAGTTAACAGCAATTTTTTCTTCCTTCAAGGACATATTTGCTTGTGTAGGAATAGAAACYGCTGCTCCACTGTCTTTTGGGCATTCCCTGGGTCCCCAGGAGACCCTGCAGCTTCATGCATGTGGCTTGGCCATGATGGATCAATGGCCAGGTGGACTACAGGGTCAAGAAATGTTTTTCTGGGGGGAATTTGGGGAAGAGGAATGGCCAGTGGGTTACTAGGGGAAAACCTGAGCCTGTTATGCAAYGATCAGCATGCAAACTAGGGAGAACTGATGCTCATCAGTGTGGGCACCTATGTGAAGAGGAGGAACAGCTCAGGCAACTTTATCATACTGGGGCTGGATGTGTTTACTGTGTATGTCTGCACTGCACTGTGCTCTAGGCACGTAAAGGGAGGAGGCTTCAGAGCTGCCATTGTCACCCAATTATCTGTTGCATTTTGCTTTCTCACTAGAAATAGCAGTTTGTCTCTCCTGTCAAACTGAAATGTGCTAAATCACAAACTATTAATGCAGTGTAATCCAACAAATTATTTCTTGTGTAACCCTTGTTTTTGATGACAAATACAGGAAGACTCATCAGGAGTTATGTGAACTGGTGTCTCAGGTATTAATTTAACATAATTCTAGATTACAGAGACCAGTGCCACTGAAAAACACTTTCTCTGAATAAAGTATTATGAATCAAGAACAGGGAGTGATATCAAACAAATAAACAAATGCAAATATTATATATTTGAAAATTTATGTAAAAGCTTTTCCTATGTCAGAGAAAGCCAAAAAAAACCCCAAAAATAAAACCCCATAAAGCAGTATATAAAAATATTTATAAATTTGCTCTTTGTTCTATACTGTTAAGGATTAACAGGTTTTTTTTCTGATTACAGAAAAAATGATGGTCCTAGCCCAAATGCAGAACGAGTCATGCTGAAAAAGTAATAACACAGAAGATTTTGCTTGCAGTTTGCAAACTTATTATTCAATCCTCTCCTGTGCCACAAGGTCTTTTTCTTTTGTTTCCTCATGAGTGCCTCTTTGTACAAGACTTTTTYCTGTTTTGTATACCATGTCCTGGCTATAGAGCCTCCATCAGATGTATAACCCAGGCACAAGAAAAACTCCTAGAATCTGAAGCCTGGCTTTGCTCAGCTTTTACCATTGGGAAAGTTCTTTTATGGAAAAGATTCTGCTTTTCATGATATTAGATTCCATAAATGTATGGGCTTATTTTTCTCAATTAGCTTGAAAGAATGGGAGGGACATCATTCATTACAACCAGGTCTGGAATTAATAGCTGTAACTGGTACCTTGAAGGAGATCAATATTAGGGGGTGGAAGGGGTGGTGCAGAAAGACYTGTTACTAAAATTGCCTGACATGTCTCATAATAAATATCTTCATCATACTTCAACTGTTTGGACTGAACTTTTCCATACTCACGGACTTCCTCTGGCTAAATTCTTTAGAAAAATTTAAACAAAAATAATTTAGCTAAAGAAATCTTCTCTTCGTTGGCTGAGCTTGAACTCTTTCCAACTACTAGATAKAAACCATATTCCTTGACTTCTGCAGCTGAAGATTCCTGTAGCAATATAGCTTTCTTTGGAAATGCTCAGCAATCTCTTTACCTGSTAAAAGGAAACAACACAGATGATGGTAACAGGGAGGGGTGATTTTGCACTACTAAAATTTTGACCTACCACATGGATCCACAGGTCTCTGGGAGAAGTTAAAGACTGGTACAACTAGTTTGATGGAACTGCAGGGAATAGAATGCTTGATTATTTTTGTTTTATTTTGTTTTCAAAGCGAAGTAATAGGCATTGATCTACAGATATGTTTGTATTCTGCCTGGCCGCAAGGAAAAACTGTTTGATTTCAGTCTGACATGGACTGATGTAAAACTTTGATGTATTTGCTAGAGAGATTTCTAAGAGAAATACATATTAAAAAAAAAGTTAAATTTTTAGTTTTGTATTAATTGATCTCTGCAACCTGATTAGTGAAGATATGAGACCAGTAAATGTGGCTTTGTTCTACTTTATCTTGCACCTCTAATAAAAATTTAAAAATCTCTCTGACATTACTCTGCTAGAAGAAATGAAAGTGAGAATCTTCCATACTATTAAAATGGGTCTTCTTTCATGTGCATCTTCTACAAACATTCACAGCTTCTGTGATGGTGGTACCACTTAACCCTATTTTGAAACCTCATTAACCTCTTTCTTGATGCTTGTGAAATGAGATTTGTTAGATACTCCGCTCTTTAAATATTTCTCTTCTGTARAGCTAAAAGCAAAACAAAATAAAAGCAGAATATAAAGACCTGGAAAACATCTCATCAGTAATGTGCTATTTGTTTTTCAATAGAGTAAGTGTAGAGTATGGACCTCCTGATTTGTTGCTAACTTAAGATCCGCTGATATATCCTCTGTACCAATTCTTTGGTTCTTTTCTTTCAGATAAATGTAATTTTATAGACATTCTATTCAAATGTATCATTAAAAGATAAACATGAAAAGAAGTTATAAGATATAACAAAACCCCACAGGATGTAACTCAGAATCCAATCCACTGATAATGGATAATTTTCACACAATCTGGGTAGGTGGTTGCTCTCTGAAATGAGCCATTCCCAGTATTTGTTWAATTTCTTAGACTCCTTGCCTTTCTCACTCTATGTTTAGAGTCCTGCACCAAAGACTTCATGCACACTAGACTCCTGTTTCCCTCCCTATTCTATAGGTCTCCCATGGAAAAACAAACAAAACAAGGTAGAATGTTTGTCTGAGTAAGTGGATTTTTGAAGCTTGATAGAATTCCAGCCCCCCTATAACAAAAATATCCATATTTATGGTATACCTAAACAACACCAGACATTCTCAGAGATGCAGAGCTTGCTGTAGACTCACTTCAGCTATCTGTTTTACCACAGGCTCTGTCAGTAGCATGATCAGGTAAAAAGCCCAATTTCTAGAGTAGCTGACAACAGTTAAATTTAGAATTGGACTTTTCCTTTAAATTTTAAAGTCTATTTTATTTGAATATTTTGAAATACAAAGCTCTGCCATGAGCTCTCCACGAGCATTTTTTCCTGGCTAAGTGATTAAGCAGGTCTCCTGATATCCTTGGGAGAACAGGACTTTATTAAATGCCTCTGAAGAGAACTGAATGGTAAATGTGCAACTGCTAGATTTATGGAGCTGCTGGATAAGGMATACTAATTTTTCCTGGTGTTAATATATTTGCGTGATAGCCTTCTGAAACATGGCTGAAGTGTGTAGCCTGTACCTTATGCTCTAGTAGAAGAGCTTATGATAAATGTRCAGTCAAATACCCTTAATATTTTGCAGATGCTGTGAACACCAATTATAGAACACTGACTGCAGTGAAGGGGTTAATGATTAATTAAGTATGATGATATGAATTAAGTATCAGCAGGGTCTAGGGTAATTGATGTCAGGTGAATGGGAAACTCCCCAGGATAATGTCAGTGCCAGAGGGAGTGGTGATTAGTGGGGATAAATGCTGGTGTGATCTGCATCTGATGAAGGCAGAGCTGAAATGTTWGTGGGACTGGGCCCAGCTGAGAATAATAAAGGCTTTTCTGTTCCCAGCTGAGAATAAAGGAGATTTTGAATCAAAATATGTAAATACAGGTAGAACCCTTTCCATCTTTAGAAAGTGCAACAAGACATATGCTTTTAATACATATCTGGACAAAGCCTTAGAAAGCAATTCTAAAAGTTCATTGTGAACCATGTAATCCCTGATTTTAAGTAGTTTTAAGAAAGGAAGAAAATTGAGATCTATTAATTTTCTCTGTTCATTTCAAAGAACAATGCAGAAGGGTCTTCAAAGTACAGACGAAGACTTTGCTGTGCTTCCATTTATTTCCTTTGCAAACTAGATTCCACATATTCTGGTAGAACTTTGTAAATCTTCTTGAGGATCCCAGATGGAAAACACTGTTAAGTACCATTTTTATTTAGCTTCAGATACATAARACTTCCTATTGTTGTAAAGGCAGTCCTAAGAAGGGCTTCTTCAGACAACTCTAGATAATTTTGATTCATTTTCAGAAAAAAAGAAAGACTGTTGTGTGCATTGTAAAATGCAATACAGGATTTGTAGTACATAATCACTTGAGATTGTCTCATAATGTAGGTACTTTGCYGAGATTAATTAAGGTTGTGCAAGAAAGCCCAATTACCCCATTACCTAACCTAGATGTGCTTGAAAATGCTCTTTATTGAGTAACCTCTTACATTAATCTAGACAGACAGTTGTGTGTCTTGTGCATCTTGTGCAATTATTGTACTTTAATATTTCTTTTCTTCCACACTACCTACGAGGTACCTACAATGCTACTTTACTTACTGTAGRCAAATCCTATGAACTGTTGGTGTGAATCTGAGCCATCACTTCAGTTGATATGTCTACAAGAAGAACAGGCAGAAATTAAAACTTCCCTGGTAAATCAATAAAGGTTTCCTTGTGAAGAAATTTGCAGGAGTCTGACCAGGYTTGTCACAGGTCAGAAAGCAGGAAAGTTGATTTTTACTCTGTGGTTTTCTATTCATAATTTTAGCATGATTGTTGGGTGGCTGGATGGCTCATTATTAACAGCACACTGCCAACATATACAGTATCCCCTTCTGCATTATATAGGATGGTATCTCTAAATGTAAAGGTAATGTGAAACAATGGAGATTCTGCCATGTTGCTACTTCAGCAGCAATTGTTCAAAAAATAGAGCTTTAATGCTATATATTAGAAGGGATTCCTGTTGATTACTGTACATCTGGATAGTGAGATATGTGTAAAATGTGCAACTAATAATTAATAATTATTTCAGGTTTTAAATATTTATATTTCTTAATTTTATAGATAAAATGAATTGGTCTAAATTAAGGAGGGGATTCATCTTTGCAATGTCTTTTTTTTTGCGAAAGATCTAATAATATGGGAAATTTTTTTTCACTTTACAATAGATTGTCCCCCTATCCCTCAAAAAATACAATATTTTTTCCAATYATGGATTAATTTTTGCAATTTACATAACTTGGAGTTGAAAAGCAATTTAATTTAGTATACTATGTATAGTAATTTAAATGAAGATATTCTTCTTTCATCGGAGGTGTAGATATTTTGCAGTTATGCCAAAATTTGTCACTGAATTAATTTCTTGTCTTTCTGTTAAAGTTCTTAAAGAGCTCTGTCTAATAAAGYGAGTAACATTCTCCAATCCTTTACAAAAGGGAAACTTGAGGAAGAAATTGCTCAGGGAATCCACTTCTTTGATGTGTTTTACTCAACAGCCCTTTCATGGAGGTCAGCTGGAACTCCCACTGACCTCTTTGCAGCTACATTTGTGCCAGCACAAAGCAGCTGATGCTCTGGAGAGCTGGAGAACCTGGGCAGTAATTTAAAGCCAGGCCTTATACATTTCAATCCCACATGTTAAAACAAGAAGAAATATTTGTTTTCCTGACTCTTTCCCCCTGCCTATGAACACATAACTGTTATGAACTCAGCTTTTTGGATTCTGTGACTGGGCTGAGAGTGGGGTCGCTTGGCCAGCACTGCAGGGCTGCACAGCTGCAGCACTAGCTCGGCAGGCAGCCTCCCCAGCAGTGCCTACTGCACTTGTGCACTTGCACAGCTGTGTGTGCAGCAGGTCTGGCTGAGCGATGCATGCAGCCTCACTCCCGGTGGGCTCCATGGGGTTCACCCTCTCAGTGAGCTCRTTGCAACTGCCATTGTCTAATTTTCCTAGAAAAATAAGGGGCAGAATTTGTCYTTTTCTGAAAGTATACATTTGATCTTGATGTTTCCCTGCTGCTGGCAGTAAACTGCAGGAATTATGGGACAATMCTTGGAAGAGAACAAGAGTTGATTGAACGTGCAGCCATGCAGCTAAGGCACCGAGTGGGCATTCCAGCAGCTTGGATAATGATTATTTATGGTGTGGCTATGTCTAAAATGACCTGGGTGCTTTCCAAATGCAAGGGAAAAAACAATTMTAGCACCCAAGAACTGGAGTATAAGAAACCAGAGAGACACACAGTGAAAGCTGTTTGAGGACAGCCTCAGCAAAGAAAAAAGGTATTAAAGCTGAACACAGACMCTAATAATTTTCTTAAGCTTGTTGCTTTGTTTAATGTCAATACTTCAATCATACTAATATAAGTACTATTTCCATTAAAATCTTGTCTCTTTTACAAGTATTTTCACTGTTTTAATTCTCTTCACAACCAAGATCCCTTATGGTCTCCCTTTTGCCAGGTCAAAAATTGTTTTGGTAAAAAGGCAAAAAGTGAGTCATATACCCCTGAGTTATAAAGAGGTAACAATCTGTGGTTTTAGGGGCTGGGGCAACCACACAGGATTAAAAAGTGAATAAATCTTGTGCAGCAGAAGTTTATGCCATGTTCTCAATCCTGATGACTGGAGACAGACTTTAAAATATAAGGATAAACTGAAAATGTTATCACAGCATGAGGCTGTGGAAAGTTTGAAATTCTATGTTTGTTTTGCCTGGTGCCCTAGGGACTACGAAACAATACAGCCTTCAAATGTTGAGCAGAGTCAAAATATAGAAATTAAAATATCCTTTGTGATAGGAGAGTGGAGAAATATAATGAATTGGAATGCCTGGTGAGGTATTGCCAGCTGAAGTCTGTGAKAAATGTCACTGATGCCATTTCTAAAACCTTATGAAATAGCCACATGGATTATTTTGGTCAGGGCTGGATTCTCTGGATAAATACTTGGATTAAATTATTGGTGTTTTCTCGCTCTGGGCAAAAGTGTAAAGGTGCCTTAAAAACAATCCGGGAATGTTTTTCACAGAAATACAATTGCAACTTTATAGTCACATGGTTCTAAATCAGATTCACTGCTGGAGCCAACAAGGAAGGCAGTGCAGGGACAGCCCTGGGTCACACAGGGGTGCTCAGTGTGTGCTCAGAGGGGCAAAGGCAGCACATGGAGTGGGGAGCTGCTTCTGAAAGCAGAGGACTGCCTTGGTCTTGCCTCTTGGAAGTTGGTGTCTAACCTGCAGTCTGGCAGAGACATTTCTCCTTCTTTCCAATTTCTTGGTTTCCAGTGCTTTCCTGGGGACTGCTGACCTGTTTTTAATAAGTAGAGATGTTGCCAAACCTGTTCTTCCAAACACAGCCTTAAGGACCTTTTCAGACATTTCCTTAGGTGCCAAAATTGTTTCAGACGGCCAGAAACTCTCCATTACAGGAGAGTTGCTTATGGGTTTTGAGAGGCATAAGTTTTTTTTACTTTCCTAAATTTGCCAATCTCAATGTTTAGGGCTCTGGATCTCGGTCTGGGCTCTGGCTACAGAGTGACTTTGTGTCAGAATAACTTCTGCATCAGGTGTATGGAATTTCTCTTTATGTTTAATGGTTAAAATTCCTGTTGGACTCAAAACTCCTGATGAGTAGAATACAGCACAGACTTGTAAGTTGAACAGGGCTGTAAGGCAAAAACAGGTCAAGAAGGAAGTTTAGAGGAGAGGAAGGCAGCTAGTGAYGTTGGACAGCATGAGCTGTGCTTCTGAAGGACCCTGAAAGCTGTACTTTGGGGCTTGTGTGCATGGTTTTCAGGGAAAAAGCAGAGGAGATTGAAGGCTAAGATTTTAATCTATACATTTGGGGTGTCAGATTTATTTTCTMAGCCTTTTCTGAGATAGAGATAACAACCACAAAGTTTCTGAATATAATTTGCATGTCACAGAATAAGATTAACCAAAAGAATGAGAAAATACAATAGGAAAACAGAATGGCATGGCTTCACGGAAGAGAGTGTGGGCTGTGGTTCATTTGGATTTGTCCCCTATAATGGCTCATCTCAGAGCATGTTTCTCAATTCATGCAACTCCTCCCTAAATAAGAGATACCTGAATCAATCAGTGGAAGCTTTGCAGAACAGCATTAAACAAGGTCACTTTAATTTAAATCTGCTTCCAGATTTCAGATGTGAATYTCAACACTTTATGCTTTCTTCAAGCAAACAAGATACTGTCTCAGGACTGTGCAGCTGAGCCTGGTTAATGTCATGACAAAAAAAGAGAACACATTCTGAACTTTTCCTACATCCTTCCAAAAGGGTTGACCACATTCTAGCACTGATACATATATATTATTGCAAATCCTCTGGGTGAGGCTTTAAAATGTACTTGCAAGCAAACTCCTGACAGTTTTCAGGTAAAGGCCTTCTTACAGCTCTCTGAAAATATTTCTTCAGGTGTAAATTTTCTAAACAGATCAGGACATCTGTCTGCAGAAGTTTGCTGTGCAGTGTGCCACTGTGGTGGCCTGAGGTGCTGAGCAGGTGGTGGACTGAATTCAGAGCTGTGACGGTGCAAGAATGAGATCTCAGTTGCTTCTCAGATTGGATGGAGTTTTCAAATGACATTGTAAATTTCGCCTGGGAATCCCTTATATCCTGGAATGAGACTAATGTTTAAAGACTGGGAAGTGGCCACAGTAAAAATGGAAAATGTTTGTACCCAAGGATCCTTTCTAAAACCACAGAGTGCTTACATTTTTTTGAGAACACAAAAGAAAAATCATCACCACTGAAATRCAAAAGAGCAACAGTTATTTCTACAGGACCAAAATGCCGTGCATTTACAGCAACAACATATTTCCTATTTGAGAAAATTKTCAATAAAGGAAATGCTCTTTTGTGACTGCTAAAAAATAATGAGAMGATTTGGGCTTCTTAATTAGCACAACTTAAGGACTGAGCTATTATGTACTGGATTTTCAGTATGTCAAGGTGATTATGTAAAATTATTTGCAAATATAAATAATTTTAATATTACTTTATATAACATAAGTTACTGCTGATAGTGTAAGTGGTGATTTCAAGAGAAGCACCTTGGTTTCTTGAGGTGCAAAGAAAATGAAAATGAATATTTTCCAAGAGCTAAGTATACAGTGATTTGCCTATACTGCAAATATATGTATGCAAGTATTTGCAGTTTATCATATGCCACTGTTTGATTGCTAATAGGTAGTATAAGTTTACATTTACCTTTTTCTTATTATCTAGTAAAATAACATTAAAGTTTTAGAAAATATTCTTCTTTTCAGCCTGGCATATTTAGTAACTCTGAGGAAAAAACTATACCCATAAGTGATATTGATTGAAGTTGAAAATATCTTAAAATGTCTTTCAGCTGTTAGAATGGCTTTGGACGTTAAGTGAATACCAATCAATTGAAACTCTCTAAGACTGTTAATAGCTRAAATATTAAGTATGATTCAACAGCTGCCTAGGATATTTTTATGATGGATCTTAGAAAAAAGTTGATGTTGTATAGYTGTAAAGTTGTAACAATGTGATATTATTTCTAATAAGGTCTTATGCCATAATACATTCAATAAGAAAAATTTGCAACTAGAAAAAGATTTTTTTTTGCATAATAATATGACTGAGCTGAATACACCTTAGGAAAAAGGGGAATGTTGTTCAGTGTTATATATTAACTTTCTATCTGATTTCTCACTCTGATTTCAGCACACAGAAATACCTTAATATCTTCCTTTTAAAAATATAGTGACTTTATAGAAAATATTAAGCATTGCTGAAAGCTGAGTATTATTGTATGAGGAGTGTCAAAGTTTTCCTTCTATTAGTTGTCAGTGCTTGAATTGTATCTTGAATTAGAAAATGTGGAATATTCTAGCACTGATATTGCTTCTTTCAGTTTCTTAATGTGTAGGAGTAATTATATTCATTCTTACCTCAAATGAATAGTGAAAATAATATTTTACACAATTTGGACAGTTTGCAGTAACCTCCTAAATGCCATTCTGATATGGCTGAGGTAAAATTAAAATTAATCAGTTTTACTTGTTAAAGGATTTATAAATTTTATATAAATATAAAATTAAAGGCTTAGAAAGAATTTAGAAGACACTTGAGTACATTGTATTGGTACTGAGTACCACTTAATATAATGAATAATTTATACTGGTTGAAGTACCTTATTTTTCTCCCCCAGCTTGGCTTCATGGGCTAATGTAGCTGTCACAGCTGCATAAAACAGCCTTAAAAACATCCAGTGTTGCAAGGTATTCTCAGTAAATTTTCTTCTCTCTCAGCAACATAGACATTACTTAAACACAAAGGCAAATTGAAAGATAGCTRTGATTTCATTGACATGAGCCTACTTTGGAATTTAACCCATCAAAATCAATTCTGCTGACCTTTAATTGAAAATAATGTTTTTTATTTGTTAAGAAGGTGTTTATCTTAAAATCTGTAGGGTGTTGTAATCATATAAAGAAATTGAGAACTTCATTTTGTAATTCTATGYGCTGGTGAATGGACGTTACTAGAAAAAGAATTGAAGTGTTGTTGGGTCAAATATTGACAAGACAACAGAAAATAAACTGTTTAAATCTGGTCTTTAGCTGGAATAATGTTTAGAAGAGGGATCATTTGCTATAATGWAAGAACATAGAAAAGATTTCTTTTATTTGTAAAATATTGTAATGAAGAGATGAGCCACATCCTACCCACCTGGCTAAGCATTTCATTGATTTTATAGCTAAAATACTTTCCTAGTGTCCCACTGGATTTTATTTTTATTTCAACCAAGCCTCATTATTTTGGAGATAGTTCCATTGTTTCCCTCAGTTTCAGACCTCACATGGAGTTATTACAAAAGCTGCATTTGTGGAGCAGTTATATTTGCCAAGGCTGTCTACTTTGAGTGTTGCTGTTTTGTGAGTACTGATTTCACTCATAAAAGGAGGAAAAGGCAAATTCAAGGAAAAGTTAGTTTTCCATAGTGGCCACCGAGATGCAGCTGTGAAACTGAAGGCACAGACTTAACCTCTGAGAGATGGACATTAAAAGGGTTTAGTTTTGTTTAATTTACTATATAGATGTACCAGGTATTTTTGTCAGATGGTTTTATAAAAAAATTGAACTTCATAAATATAGAGGAGATGTTTACAGAGGCTCTTTAGCATAAATGATCACTAATGACACTGAACAAGTCCCACTGAAAGTGTCGAAGTGGTCTGAGTGTTGGACTAAGCAAAAGACAGAAGGGAAAAAAAAGATTTTTCCAAATATCATTCCTAAGAACTTGTCTGATCCTGCCATGGGAGCACAGAGCAAGCAGCTCTCACCTGCTGTGAGCTGAGCTGCAGCAACTGGAGCAGAGGGACAAGGCCAGCCATGGCTGGGTGTGTTTGCAGGCAGCCTGGGCCATTCTCAGCTCTGGCACAGCCCTGCAGTGCCAGGTGAGCACTTGCACCCGCTCTCCCCTGCAGGAGCACACAAATTCCCTTGGTGCTGGCTCCCTTTTCCCTTTCCTGGGACTGCAGGTGGTGGAATGCACAGATGTGCCCTTCCTGTGGCTGATGAATCTGTACCACAGGGGGGTTTCTGGCTCTGTCCCCTGGCACCTGAGCTCTGRCCCTCTCCCAGCCCTCCTAGAGATTCTGGGAGCCCAGGGGAGAGGTGATATGAGACCCTGGCAGCACAGAGCTGTCTGAAAGCAAGGCAGCACAATTCATTTCTTATAACACATTAATTATGCTGAGAACCATACATGTGCAGAAACCATCSTGTTGGGAAATCAGCGTGTGATTGTGGGAAGTCCAGAAACAGACAGATTTATACTCCACATGGTAAATGGTAGATTTCTGCTAAACGGGCTGTGGTTTTCTGYGTGGACTTGGAACATGCCAGTGAGACAAAAGTGAAGGTTTTTGTGTACAGAATGATTGCTTTTTCTCCCCACCTGGAGGTGAGCAAGCAGGAGTAATGGGTGGGAAATGCTCTTGATATCTCAACAGTCTTTTTTTTTTTTTAGTTTTTACTTTGCTAGTTTTGCTGCTATATGTCTGATAAAAGGTAATAAGCCCTGTGTGTGATTAAAGGATAAATTCTTACCTCTGTAGCTAAAGTACTGCCAATAAGTAATCTAACACATTATATATCTCTTTCACTGACTGACTGTTTAGTTAAATCTTTCCAACTATGTGAAAGACAAAAGAACTCTAAATAGCAGAACATTGCAGATTATGCTTTTGGTTATGAAAACCTCCACTACTAGGATATCTGTCTAGTTATCTCTAAGTGGCTGAACTGAATAATACATTKGGCTATTTAAAGCTCTTTTTTAAGGTAATATTTTCCTTAACTGGTTTTGGTCCTGAAAGACAGATTGTCTAAAGAGACATTATGAAAGTGCCTAGGCAAAATGGATGCTTAATTTTACTTGGTTACTCAAGTTAATGTTATATATTTTGAGTATTGTTAGATATTTATATAAATATGAAATGACAAAAAAAACCCTCATAAATCAAAATATTCAATTCACTGATATTTTGAAACCTAGAGGTATTATTTTTCTGGGCTGCTTTCCAGCCTTTGGAAGGGGATAGTGCATCTGTGTGCACAGCTGCCCATGTCACATTCTGGCTTCCATTCCTCTGGGCTCTTCAATACCAATATAGTGGGGTTAAYTTGATAATATTCTACAACCATTTTTTACATTGGGATGAATTGCCACAATACATTATTATGGCTTTCACTTCATTCATTATTTCAAACTTCAGGTAGTTATATGTAGAAATATATGTGTATGTGTATTCTTTGAGTGTTTATAAACAAACCAAATGAAAGGTATTCAAATCTAGAAGAGAAGGCGTCTAARCAGATAGTATTAAATCAAATTTATTTTAAAGCTTTAGATTTCTGTGGCTTCTGGAGTRCTATGGAGAACTTCTAAGGTTCTGTGGTGTAACAGATATCCCAAAGGGTAAAAGCACCWGTTGGAAGACTTGCTGCAGTCACCCTTGATATTGAAACATTATGACTACTGAAGAGGACAGTGTTTTTTGGGATTTGACATTTTAAAGAGGTATTTAGGTGCAAGTAATTTAARAAAGAATTCAAATTTTTCACAGGCGGTTGTCTATCAATAAGGAGYGAGAAGGGAGGAGTGTATGCCATAGTGAGAAAGGGCAGGGAGCAGATGTTTGCAGCAAGGCTTGAGGCGGCTCAGCCAGTSCCTAACACAGCACAACTCAGGTACTGGGCTTTGTGATCAGTTCTGATGAGACTCCTGTCATCACCTTTTGTACACTTTCATGTTTTGGGAGCTCTTTCTGTCTCACCTGGTGCTGCTGAGGCTCTTCCACCCAGTCTGGAGGAAGTGGCACAGACACACTTAGCAACTAGGAGTGCTTCTAGCAGCAAAAAGTAGCTGCGGCTCCCTGATAGATGGAACTTAGGAGGAAAAAGTGAAGAGCCATGGGATACTGAATCCCCAGAAGGTAGGCAGGTGTTTACAGATGTTTAACAGATATGCTAGATTAAAAGATTTTCAAAAGGAAAGCTTCAACCCTGATTAATGATATCCTCAGGTACAGATATTAAATTTTTCAAATATTTTCCTGTGCCATTCTTATTGATGACTTTGTTAGAAACTTTCTTAACTGACAAAAATATTTTGTGCAAGAACTCTGGTAGGATCTGTAGTAAACCCTCTGTTTCACTWTATCAAAGAGTATCTCTTTTTATGTCATATAGATAATGTATGACATGAATAATGAAGTGTAAGGACTTGAAGCTATCTCTGCTCATTGCTTGAGTGTGGGCACAAAGCAAGTGTACAGCTGATGAATTTGTATTAGATAAAATTGGATTTTGTTTTTTAGAAAATCTTTCATATCTGTATGGTTTTCTTTTTAAAAAATCTCTGTTCCTGAGGATGGAAGCACCTTCATGAACCAAATAGGTAATTTTGTAGGTCTTTTTATTATTTTGAATCTTMTATATAACAGAGAAATTTTTTGGCAGAGAACCTCTGTACAACACCACTCCTCATGTTTCATATTTCCATTGGTGCCTGTTTACATTAAAATTTTTCAATGAGATTATAAGGTAACAAGAATTACTGTTGAAGCAAAAAAAATGGCTCGGACAGCTCCCCTCATGCTTTGAGCCAGTCATTTGAACAGTTAACCCTTTCCTCAAAACCCTATAAATGGAGATTTCAGACTTTTGAAAAAAGTAGTTTCATATATACCATAGACTACTGATTGTTCAAGAAATTATGGCAAAAAAAATCGAGTGAATTTTATGAAGTTTTAAGGTTGATGAACTTGTGGAAGGCTGAAAGAGCAGATTAGTTAGCTGACTGAAAATTGAGTTTAGAACTGAAAATTCTAAACTCCAGTCACCTGGAGAAGCACGTCACTGAAAAGAAATGGTTGAATATTTGTCTGTGGTTTGGTTTGCTGCCTAAAGTTTGTCAAATGTATAAGCCACAGTAAAAAAAATTTTGAAATTATTTATGGTCCTTTTTTTGCTGAAGACCATATGCTGCTTAGCCTTGTACAGGTTGCTATTGTCATTCTGATGTGTTTAATATATCTACATGAAGGAGAAATCTAGAGCAGAATTTTTCATGTTTCTGAAAAATTGGTTAATAGAATGGACTTAGAAAGAGAAGATAATTTCATAACAGAAACAGCATACAAAATAATTAGCTTTTAAAAGACAGTGGCTTCTCTTGAAARTAGTGTAGCAAAACCCTGAAAAAAGGTGGAATTTTGTAGTTTTGGAGCTATATAATTTGTTTCTGACTTTGAATGCAAAAGATAGAATATTGCAAAAGTCATCTCTCTTCCCAAATAATTGTCATTATTCTCCTCTTCCCCCTCCTCACACTTCTCATTTTTTAATTTTATTTTTCTAGTGTTTAGATTTTAAAAGGAAATAAAGATGGAAATCCACAAAGAAAAAGGGAGAAGCCGAAACAAAAACCACATGATATTGGAAATTTTAAGTAAGACTGATGCAGATTTTCAAAGTTAAGTTTATCTGATTAAATGATTTTACACCACAAAATTTAAAAGAGAACGCCCTAAAAAAGAAAATCTCTCATCAAAATGCTGAAAGTTTTAAATAATTTCTAGCATTCAGTTATGCTTGTTGTGAAATGTGGGTCTCAAACAAAGTTGCCCAACAGATCTGGAATTGCTATCAAAGAGTAATGTCTTGGTCCTGTTGAAGCAAATGACAGAAATACCATTTCCTTCAGCTGGGATTTTTCCCCATAWTATCACATTTAAGGAAGTGATCAAAGTTTTATCAGTGCATATTCTCTGACTCCATGTATGCAGTGGTTCCTCCCTCTGCACGTAGAGGGTCATACTTAACATATTTAGGTCTCTTTAATGTGAACATAATAGGAGAACCAATAAACCCACAAGATTGTCAAGATATCCTGTAGAAGTTTTCATCTCTGGCAAAAGGTTTTACTTTAGCTCTAACAAAAACAAAAAAAAAACATTTTTATCTAAAAAAAAAAAAAAAAAAAAAAAAAAAAAAAAAAAGACAAAGAAAGAAAAGGGAAAAAAAACCACTCACTTAAGAAGTTTATTCACATTTTTTTTTCAAAGTTTTCTTTGAAACTCAGGGGATAATTGTAAATGCAATTCCTAAGGAAGTAGTTGTTCTACTGGTGAGAACCAGCATGTAGCCAGGTTAGAGCGGAGTCCTTTTTGCCTGTTGAAGAAGTGATCACAGGGCTGACAGCTGGAGTTTACTCGACTGTACAATAAAGCATCCCTATAGGTACCTTTTGTTGTATTTAAAATGCCAAGTGTAATCTTAATGCACTTTTTTCTTTGCCTTCCTTTTTTCCCKCTGTTGAGTATTATATCTTTAACCAAGGAAATGAAAAGAAGATAGATAAGAAAAAGAGATCAAGATGTACCCCCAATTATTTAAGACACTCTCTGGGGAAATGATGTTTTTCAGTTATTTATGTTTTATTCTTGTATTTTTGGGTTAGCCAGTGAAGAGAAAGTCCAGTAATTGAAGTTTTGTGCCACGATGATAGTTTAAATGAGTAGAAATCTGTATGACAACTACATCTCTTGGTGACACTTCATGTTGTCCATCAAATTATGTGCATTAGCACTGCTTGAATACAGGTAGAATGTGACCGTGGTCACAGTGGTTCTTGGATGAGGGAAGAGACGAGAAKGTTGACTCCATGATCAGAAGGCTTGATTTATTATTTTATGAGATATATATTGCATTATGACTATACTAAAAAGAAAAAGAAAGAAAAAGGTTTCCTCAGAAGGCTAAGCTAAAAATAGAATAGAAAGAATGATAGCAAAGGCAGCTGGCTCGGACAGAGAGCRAGACCCAGCTCTGCCGTGACTGGTCAGTRAATCCAAACATCYACAGGAGACCAAGCACGGATCCACCTGTTGCATTCCACAGCAGCAGATAACCATTRTTTACATTCTGTTTCTGGGGCCTCAGCTTCCCAGAAGARAAAATCCTAAAGGAAGGATTTTTAGTGAAAAAGATGTCTGCAACATGTTACCTTTTTTATTTAGTTAAATTAAAAAGAAAAGTGTTTGTAATTTTCTCKGCTAGGCTCATGCAGAGRWAAGGACAAACACTTGACAGGTTATCTATTGCCAATCAAACTTCACTCAAGTGCTCCTGTGGAATGAAACGTGCCAAATTCTTCACCTGGAAGATTCTGGACATCTGCACAAACTGGGGAACGACAGGCCAGAGAGCAGCCCTGTGGAAAGTGATCTCAAAGTCCTCATTGATGGCAAGCTGAACCTGAGCCAGCTGTGCCCTGGTAGCCAGGAGGGCCAGCCCTGTCCTGGGGGACACGAGGCACAGCATGGCCAGCAGGGCAAGGGAGGGATTGTCCTGCTCTGCTCGGGGCTGAGGCGGCCTCACCTCAAGTGCCGGGGGCAATTTTGGGTGCTACAATAGAAGAAGAATTCAGAGCTGTTAGAAAGCATCCAAGGACTGGCTGCAAAGATCGTGGAGGGCCTTGAGGGGAAGCATTGAGGGAATGCCTGAGGTCGCTTGGTGCATCCAGCSTGGAGAGGAGACTGAGGGCAGACCTCATTGTAATTTAGAGCCTCCCTAAAAGGGGAATAGGACGGACAGGCACTGCTCTCTTCTCTCTGGTGGCCGGTGACAGCACCAGAGGGAATGGCATGAAGCTGAGCCAAGGGAGGTTTAGTTTGCAAATCAGGAAAAGACTCTCCACTCAGAGGGTGGTTGGGCACTGRAATGGGCTCTCCAGRGAAGTGGTCATGGCTCCAAATCTGACARAGTTCAAGAAGGTTTTGGATACTGCTTTTAGGGAGATGGTATGGATTTTGGAGTTGTCCTGTCCTGCGTGTCAGTATTTGAATTTTGTGATCCTTGTGGGCCCCCTCTAGATCATGATATTCTATGATTCTCTGTTTTATTTTCAGCTTTATTCTGAAACTTTGTTTTAGGTATTAGGTAAAGAACTTCCAATGTACTTTGTTCTGACTTGGGATGTTCATCACTATTTTACAGACAGATCACATAGGGCATAACTAAAATTTACAGGTAACATTGTTCTTGTTRCCAAATGTAGTAAGTATTCATTTTTGCATTTAGATGTCAGGAAACCAAGACTGTGCTTTAACAGACTTTGACTCCAAAGAACATATAGAATGAAATAAGACTTGTTGAAATGCAGAATTACATTTTGGGTCAGCTTTTCTTCTCCATTAGCATCAAATGACTGGGTACCCTCTTGCAGGACATTAGTCATGCAAATACAGAACCTCTCTATTTCTACCAAAGCTGTTTCAYAGGTGTGGGTGGTTGCTTGTGAATGGAGAAGTGTGAATTATGTCCTTATTTATTACTCTCTTAAGTCAAAAAGCAGAGTGGGAGTTTTTCAGCTTCAGACAGGCAAGGCTCCTCCAGAACTAGCTCTGCTAGTGACATATGATGGCAAGGAAAGGTCTGCCACAAGACCCATTTGTGAAAACAGATGTGTGGCTACTGAGGAAAAGTGTGTACTAAAGCCTTTCAAAARGGTTAATGTGTTTTACTGCCAAGACACCAATGAGGAACTCAGGTGAGTAAGGTCCTTATGTCCCTATTCTTCTGATCAAAAGGTTTAAATTCAAACAGTTTGCCTCTAATAGAAGTGAAAAGCAAAGTGACTTTGCTTTTTGTTTAAAAGCAGACTTGAAAAATAACTTTCACTTCTACACTGACAATCGATTGTTTAGTTTTTGAAATTTAGCCAGGAAATATAAGAAATGGACCTGAATTATACTTTAAATGTTTGTTATCTGCAATAGCTGTTGGGATTGGGTTAATGTTATGAAAATCTCATGAGATTTTGACTGAGCCTAACATGCGATTCTTTCATGAGCTCTAGATCATAAATATTTCACATCTCTTGACAGCTCACAAGACTCTCCTTTCTATTTGAAATGGGTGCATTTTAACTCACCCACTGAGCCCCCTTGCACTCTTAGCAAATGTGGATATAAACAGGATGTAAAAGGGTTACCTGGAAAATTATTCTGTCAATCAGAGTACCCTTTAGTTTGTGGCATTTTGCATGCCCAGGACAGGCTGTGACATCTGAGGAAGAGCCCTACAAAGGAGTGGAGACTTGGAGTCCYTCTGCATCTCCACGGTACAGTATTCATTGAGGCTGGCTCCAGGAGCAGGAGAGATCAGATGATAGAAAATTCTGGGTTTATCTAGTGTGCAGTGGTCAATCAGGCTGGCAGAAAGTGCTAGTCTGGCATAACCTCTTTTACCATCTCATTCAGTCTTTGGCTTAAGGCTCAATCTATTTTGAAAACACAGTATTCCTGTAACTTTCCTCCCTAGATCCCAATTCTATTCAGTACACTTACAGGGTTGAGAAAAGGCCCAGAAAATGGCATTGTGGCCAATGTTTGTCTGTTATAACCAGAGAGGAATGTCTTGAACTTAATATGTTTGGTTTGGGAGATCTGTTTTTGTCCGCTATAACCAATTGTCCATTATAACCATGTCCATCATAAGTGTAGTGTGCACTATATAATTTAACAGCAGTGGTTAGTACAGCAAAAGCCAACTGTTGAGGCTGGGTGGGAAACCTGAGATATTTTGTTAACCAAATATGTCCTAAAATAATCTTAATTTTTTGAGAAACTATCAATCTCTGCATTCTTGGCTAAGTGCTGTTGCTGAAATTTTAAAATGGTCTATTCATCCTTAAATATACGCTTCACCAAGAAAAGAAAAGGAATTTTTTTATTCTTTCAAAATATCAGATGTTTTATGCGCTAAGCAGAACCTTGGCATCCTTGAGCTTGGGGAAAAAGGTTAAAATAGGTGGAGAACAGACCCAATTAATTTCTGTGGAGGAAAGCAGAGCCTTTAAAAATTGGAAATGTAAAAATACATTGTATCTCATGAATAGAGAACACATATATAAGACTAAGCTTTCTCATCAAATAAATTTTATGGACATTTCAAGATCTCAGTAAAAGTTGTCACAGTTTAAAATTTTTAATTTATTAAGTCTTGCATAAAGGGCAGGAAATGGAATAGGGATTCATTAACAAAACACTGTATTGTACCTTTTTAAATGCCAATGATCTTTTAAAAATGGAAATCAGCTTGGCTTGAGCTAAGTCTAAATAAACATATCCTTGCTTTTGCTGCATGAGAAAGAAATTAAATTAGTTAGAAGTAGGGTTTTGGGGTACTGAATGGGATTTTTTTTTCCCCATAAAACAAAGCATTTCAATTTTATGTACCAATATATTTTCATTAAAATCAAAGCCAGAGAAATTGCATGCTGGACTTGTACACCATTAACAAAGCCAGCAGGTGATGCAGTCAGTCTTGCAGCCAGCAACACTGGCTGGGGAACTTCCCTAAGGGGTAGGGGCAGAAGGCTCTTATGCCAGTGGAGAACCCCTGTCTCTACCTTCCAAAAAATATGCTATGGAGAGACTTTTTTTTTTTTTAAATTCCTTATTACTATACTCCCAATTTGCATGTGATACAACTATGGTTTTACTAAGGACTCTCTCAACTTATAAATAAGAGCTTGAGTCATTGTTTCCTTCTTCTTGACTCTCTCCTGGCATCCTGAGAGCCTCAGTTCCCTGGAGTCCACCAAAGGTCCCTGTTGGGCTTAATGGACTGTGGATGGCCTGGAGAGGTGTCATCTGGAGAGCATCATGGATGTGTCCCCATCTGAGGGAGCAGGACTGACACGGGGCTGATGGAAGGAGCAACTTGCACAAATTCAATCTTTGAGACACATGCAGGCATCTGCATGTACCAAGCAGTTGAGGAGAAGAGCAAGCCTTAGGCACAATCCTTGATTGGGTGGCAGCCTGTGAATTTGGCAGTAAAGGACTGTGAGATAGCTTCTAAGAGAGCTCTGGAGTTCAGGGGTCACTAACCAATCCTCATATAAACTCTTCCTTAGGGCTCCCTTCTACCAAACTGAGACAAAAAAGAACAGCATCATTTCTAGTCCCCCAGTAAGCTGCACATAGCACTTTCCATTTATTTTTTCCCAGTTTTTCTGCCCTTGTGTTGGTAAGGTGAAATGGATTATAGGCAGTTTAGTACTGAAGACTGACTTTTTTTTTTCTGTCTCTGCTGTGCATGGAACAAGACTCCTCTTCTTGCTGCAAAAATGCAGTTTCTTGATGAGAGGTATTATGGAAGTTACTGTAATTACTTAGCCAGAGCACCCTCGGGAGCCCTTCTGAACCACAGCTTTTCTGTTCTTTCAGGCAGGATAAAGTCAGACTTGCTCAGCAGTGAAAGTAAAGCTTTARAACTGTGAGTTCTGCCCCCATCCTGACTAAAACAACAAAAAACTTCAYTGCAGTAAGCTCCAGCCTGTCTCAGTCCACCCAGATATAAACTAACTCATCTACTGAAAGTTTATGACAAATGAGATGCAAACAGTTCCACTTTGGCCTTTAGGGCTGAGGAGAAGTAAAGGCCTGTCTTTGTCCAGTGATAAATGAGATGCTTATTCCAACATTTTGCTCTGCCAGTGAATTATAGTTGGAACTGTTGGGAGAGGAAAAATTGTGGTTGGAAAAAGGAGTGTATTATGTGTGAGTGACACAATGTTTGTGCATGTATGTGGGTGTTCCGAGCAGATCCTTRTGATGCATAAAAGAATCAGGATGAAGAATGCTTGAGTGTTGCCAAGTTGCCAAGTGTTTATCTTTTCAGATATATAGTAGTATCGACAGTGCTTCTTACTGGATGGCTCCCAGAGTAAGGAGAGAGAAGGAAATGAAGTTGATAGAATACTAACAGAATAATATGAATTTTCTTAGAATTAGAAAGTAGTATGAAAAASGCCAATACAGAGAATTTGTTCTAGGTCATGACATGAGAGAGAATCTTGGAATTGCAAAATTGTACAAGCTTGGAATTAAATCCTTAGCTGAAGTTAACTTATTCAGGCAGGTTGGTTCTGTTTCTAAAGCCATCAGCATACCTTTAAGTTTGTGTGGTGCTGCTTTGTCAGAATTTCAGTGCTTTGGCAGCCCTGAGGCTTGTTTTGCCACCTATCCTCTGTTATTTGGAGCACTCAACCTACTTCATGGGTTTACGTTCCTGCTTCAGAGTTTCAGGTAATTTCTTCCTTCTCCTTGAGAGATATGATTTTGCACCTCTAAAGATTTGCATAGCCTTATGTCAATTTAACCAAGATGAAACAACTGGATTTCCCACTACAGAATACAAACCAGCTAAGTCCACTTGGTCATCCTGTCTTGTCTGCTGTTTTGGATCTTTTTGCAGGCCCCAGAGTGTCTCTCCTTCATTAAGAAAAGAACTTGCAATCCTAATAATTTGGCTAAACTGCCTCTGTATGGCCTGCCAGATAGGAAGCATATTCMTAGTTCAGTGTTCCCTGTCACTTCACCTAAGACCCCTCTTGGGCTGTCAGTTTGTCAAAGAATAATTGTCCCACTCTCCTGAATTTGGGGACTTGAGTATGACAAGCCTTCACACCCACACAGGAAGACTTCTGAGTATTCAAGGGTGGTGATTGGGACAAATTTTAAACTTTGTATGACTAATATCCAGTGTATCCTTTATAAAGTGAGCACCTGTGACACCTTTTCCCCTTGGTATCCCCTTGGCTCTTGCAGTAGGTGTGTACATGCACATGGGCACAGGCAGCAGTATGAAAGCTTCTGCTTGCTGTATTCCATAACACTGTACAGATGGTCCTCTGGATTACAAAGGAAATGCCTCTGGCAAGCTGTGCTCTTCACTGTGATTGATGCTATGAGGCATAAGCTTAGAGGTTCTGCAAAATATCTTCTTTTCTTATCTCTTTTTTTTTTCTTTTTCTTTGTCTGCTAATAGAATGGTGTAGCAGAGTATACTTCTAAATAATTGCAAAATATTTGTAAACTTTTTTAGATACCTATGATGTTTGAAATTTGTAATGACTTCTTTAATAATGACTTGAAAGGGACATCCTCAGACCATTAAAYGTTTTATATTCATGAACGAATGCCTAGTGGTCATTTATTAGTAAAACAACAATATAAAATCCTCTGCTCCTATCTTCTCCATCTCACCTCCTAACTAGCAAAACATATCTTCTCCCAGTTTATTCTTTCTTCAAAACATATTTCAGATAGTAGTGAAGTATCTCTTATGAGCTAGAGATAAAAAGCTTCCCRCTTCATATTTGGGACTTGCCTTTTTATGCTTCATATTTATTTTACTTGCCATTTTTGTCATTTTCCAAAATGTCAGACACAACATTCCTCACCCTTTTCTTCATAAAGATTTTCAATTTTTAATGATAAATTGGTTGTCATTCAATTAGGAGCAATATCTAAAACCCTCACTGAAGTAAACATAGGAAGGGTCAAAATAATCAGGTCATGTTAGAGTTCAGTTTTYAGTGTAAAACTTTTTAACTTTTAGACTGGAAGAAAAAAAGCTGTATTTTTCCTTTTATAAAATTGAAAATAAATGTACTCAAACAACAAATTAATTTAGTGGGWTTTTTCAGATCTCTGTATGCCAAATTATCTGATTCCCTAAATGTCACATTAGCAGTTAATGGCTGCCAGTTGAGACCATGAGCCTGGAATAGGGTGGTTGACAATTATGTTCATGAGTTTTATTATGAAGATCCTAAAACTTCACTAATCAAGCACATTCTTACAAAGGAAGGTCCAAGAAGTGTGTGTGGAAATTTAAGTAGGTTCTTTGCCTACTCCATCTCTGCTCCCACTGAACTGGGTGAAGATTTTTAGGAGAGTATAAATGAGATGTGTGTAAGACTGTCCAGCTTTATAAACCCCATCTTGCACTTGTTTGCTGTCATTTGGATGATGTTACAGACCTAGCATTAGTAGAACTGCAGGCAAGTATGAGACACAGRGTAGAGAATATTAGTTTTGAGATTACCAGTGGCAAAATTTTTTTTTTCTACTCTTAACCAAGTAATCCAAATTCCATGCATTCTTGCCAGGTGAACTCTTAAGTCAAGGACTTATTTGGGAATAGGAAAGACTGGGATTTTTTTTTTGTATTAATCTTTTATTTCAGAGATGGTTAAATGGACTGATTTTTATACCTGATCAAAGACCTGTTTTTTCTTCCATTGAAGTTAATGGCTATGCTTGTATTGATTTCTTAGAATGCTGGATATTCTTCCAAATTAATTCTGTGCTAAARTGGGGCAATCTGTTTTTTCATATAAAGTGAGATTTGTGGTCAGGTCTAGCTCAGTATATGTTGTTGAAGACTATGCAGGGCTACAGCAATCGATGCAAAATAATAAAAAATTAAAAGGGAGAAGCATTCTGTCAATAGCACTCCTGTAACAAAGGGAATGCTTGTTTTATATTGATTAGGTCCTGTTAAATAATGCATCATGGCTTCACAACCATGTAGGCTCTTGCAGGGTTGTTTATTGCAAGCAGTGGCAGTACAGAAATGCTCTAAGTGAGCAAGGAAATCAATACTGTATCTGTAAACACACTTGCAAATATAATAATCCCACAGCTCACCCTCCAATCTGYAGCTCCCCATTAAACCAGAATAGTGTGAAATAAGACTGGATCTTAAATTCTGTATTTCTATTTCTGCACCTCTCTGGACAGCTGAGGTGCTTCAATTAGAACCCAATCCATAAGGAACTTCTTTGGTATAATTCTGCTCCGTTGTCAAGGGTATAGGAGTGGAAATCAGCTAATCTACTTCCAGCATGCTAGATTTTCATATAAGGACATATATTTGGCAGCTTTTTTTTTATTTGTTCATACACCAAAAGGTTCTGAGAACATTTTATTTGTAAATCTACCAAACAATTCCAGTTAAAAATAGGGCATTTCCAATATAGTTTATCAACMCTCTCCAAGGAGTTAGCTACCCAACTCTCATCCCATTAGGGTCCCAAAACAGTGACAATTCTCTGTAAATCTTCAAAAGTGATTCTTCAGCATGGCTAAGGAAAATGCCCCTATTCTTTKGAGGGCTGGTGTGAGGGCCAGGTGACAGAAGGTAAAGGGAGTGGGGGAACCAGTGAAGTGCACACATTTCACTCACATCATGCACTTCATGGTTTTGGGCTTAACACAGCTCTGGTCAGGCCCACTGTGGTTAGGTCTGGTCCTTCCCACTGCAGGTTAAGCCAAGGGCAATACTGCAAAAGSAGTGAGTCAAGATGAACTTTCTGTTTAGGGAGTGGTTGTACATTTATTTACCATTCATCCAATTCTGAGATCCTTTTAAGTATCACAGTCCAGTCTTTCTGAGCCAAGCTCCCAGAATTTAGGAGAGCCCTGGTGCTTTTCCCATCATCACTTTGGTTACCTTTAATAGGGTATGACTGGTCCAGGAAATAGCAGAAAAATATCCTGGTATTCCTTTGTGCATATTAAATTCAAGACAAAATACGATTTATTTCTGATAAGAAGCACTCACAATTTCCCCTAACATTACCAGAAACAGAGTAACATTTGCAGCACTGSACAGTTTTAAGTAATGATAAGCAATAAATATATACTGCTAGATATAGCTGATTGTTTTGGGCAAACTGCATTAGAGTGAAGTTTGGTTTATTTTCATAGACTGGTTCTTTGAGATTGTAACTGCAGAATTTTAGGTTATGATCATTATTGTATGATACCTTATCTGGACAAAGAATGGGATTCATCTAAATGGATTTTAGGCACCTAAAAGTCAGGTGTGTAGGTGRTAGTCTGTATTTCCCTCGTAGTTGATGGAGATATAGAGTCTTGTACTAGAGACAGAGACAATCATATAATAAGGTAGAATAACAAAAGTAATTAATTTATTTGCACCTGACTCTTTCCATTGCCTCTACAGGGATCCTTGGCAGCTAACCTATACCAGGTGACACATTTTACAACATTAGGCTAACTGAGGGAATCCTATTATATGAAAAATAATGACCAGCAAAGGTGTGAGGACAGCTGGAGATGGGCGATTTCAAGTTAAAAATAGATGTTATGCAATAATTAGTAACAGTTGGAGACACAAACTAGCACTGAACTGTGCTGGTTCATTGGTGTCATTTTGAATTATTCCAAAAAGAAAAGATTATTTTTGAGGTTAAGTCTTAGTTCAAAGCCAAATTTCAGTCAGAGAGTTCCAACTCATTTTGCAATGAYTCTAAAAGTATTGCTTCAGAGGAAACTGCCTGGCCATTTAATAGACAATACCTCACAGAAAACTGTTGAGTGGGAACTGGAGTCCGGAATACTTTAGTGGGGTCCATTATTTTTCAATACCTATATAAAGGTTTATTGGAAGTCACTGATCTTGTTCCTTAATTTCTAATGGGCTCCATATGACAGACATAAAAATATCAGGGAAACAGGGTGAATTTTACAGTTCTGAAATGTGTCCTAAATCTCTTTTGGGCTAGGTATGCTGGGAAGATCTGGCCCTGAGCCTGGTGGAACAGTCCGGAATAACATCTCAGTGGCCCTAAGCCATGGACAGAGCAGGGGAATGAYATCCATCTTCTGACCACATAGACATGCTCTGTATTTTCCTCTCTCTCCTAGGAATTTTTCCAGATGGGGTCACTGATATTTAAATTGGGTAACCAGCAGACCATGGCTGAGGGGGGAGGCAGTTTGGAACCTTTTGTATAGCATTTTCATGAACATATTTTTTACTTTAAAAGTTTCTAAGAAAATATCTTCCTTTAAATTCATTAATATACTTAATAACCACGGTGCACTTTGCTGTCATGACCAGACCTGTTCATGCTCCTGAGGGAGTTTGTTTAACTCTAGTTTGGCGATTGGCATATCACAAGCAGAATACAGAGAAGCTTTGAAACATGGGTAAAGTCTGAAACTGCAATATCACTGATATGATGAACATACAAGWAATCCTGCTTAGGAGAAAAAATATCTTTCTAAGAATAATTTTAGCCTACCTCTGTTGTGAAAATTGTGAATAATAAGGGCCAGATTTCACCCAGCTCAGGGCTATACTCTTATCCAGGCCATCCAAAAGGAAATGGAGTGAGCTGAGACAGGGACAACATCTAGTACTGAATAGATACCTCCTCTGAAGTTATTTTTCAATAACCCAACTTGTAGATATGCATATAGCTCAGCGCATAACTTTCAGGGAATTCTGCAACTWGTAAATGCACAACTGAAAAATGTTTTCTTATCTTTTTAATAATATCTTTAGATAAACCTCACTGTGAGTGATATGTTTAMAAAAATCTATCAATTTTGAGGTTTCATATTGCTAAACAATGGACATTAAAATATCAGTTACTGGTGTGGTTTAATGCAAATCAGTGCACTGATCCCTTGCCTTGGTCCTGCAGCAAAAGACCTTTTTTGATAGCTCTTTACAAAAAAGCTAATTGTGGGACTTCATCTAACAGAAAGAAAATAAGGTTTTTAATTAAATCATTGTATAAGAGAAGTGTGTATTGCATGTTCATTTCTCAACTCATGGGTGCAAAAATGAAGTGAATTATTCATTTCCAACACAGCCTTCAAATCAAAACATTTCAGCATTCCTTACTGACTAACATCAGTGGATCGTGTGAACCAGAACGCTATGTTACAATAACCTCATGATTTTTAGGCAGAAGGTTCCTTGAATAATATTTCAGTCTCTGCTTTTCCCTGGAAACTTCCTTACTTTCAGCAGTCCTCCTCTACTTGCCAGCAATGACCTAACTCTAAAATTATTTGTTGCATTTGAACAGGGAACAAAATTAACTCTTAAGAAAATTGGTGGCCTATACAACCAGCAAAGAGTGAAACAGGGTTCAATSATATGCCCCAGCCAGTGCTCTAGCAGGGCTTATGGTCTTTGGGAAGTGTCCCTGGCTGGTGAAAAAGCAGCATTTTGTCCAGAGAAGCCACCTTAGCCACATATTACTGTTACAATGTCAAGTTAATGGATTCCTTCTCATGTATTTCAAGAAATGTCAGATCTGTGCTTTGTCACTTATTTGCAAGTCTAAATTTTCAGGGTGGAAATTGGTCTTAAGCATATGCAGCACAATGTGATTCTTAGAGAAAGAAGCTTTAACATAAAAGACAGTAATTTTTAAATGTCCCTGCTGTATACACTTACCTAAGTGTTTGTTTTGTTAGTACTGGGAAAATAGATCATTTCAGAGGAAAGGAAAGAAGGGAATTTCTTGCTGTAGTTTGCAGGGCACATTTCTTAGGCTTGAAAACTGCTCAGACATTCAGTCAACATCATCCTCTGAAGCTCTTAGGTTTTGGCAGGTACATTTATCCATGGAACAATACACAAAAAGAAACCCTGATGGCTTGGAAAGGGTCGGTGGAGGTCTGAAGGTTAACTTAAGCCAAAGATCCTGAGGGAAATTATTCTTAATGAAAACTGACACATGCATGCCCCGACAGCTTTAGAAAAAACAAACATATATTTCATCTGAATCTCAAATATTTAAGCTCTGCAACAAACCCTGAACAAATTTTGCACTGAATAGAGTTAACTGCCAAGCAAAAATTAATTCACACACTTTTTATTCCTACTGCTCTGRTACCCAGTGGAACTGCTTTACATTTATCTGACCCCATGCAATACCTTTCTTTCAAAACCATTACATTTAATAAATTTTCATAAGGAACAATTTGGAGAGTTGCCCAGTCATTGTCTAAAACGAAGTAAGAGCAGAACTTTTAATACAACATGTGCATATAGTACCCCCATACTGTGTATGAACACGAGAGCAAACATGCTTTAGAGGCAGTAAAAGCTATGTCTGCTTAATGAGCTCCAAATGGCATTTCTTGCTCTCATGACTTGACCCCATTCAGAACTAAGCCCCACACAGCTGCTTGCTCGCTCCCCACGCTGTCATGACGGGGAGAAYTGGGAGAGTAAAGTGAGAAAACTTGTAGGTTGAGATAGAGACAGTTTAACAGGTAAAGCTGTGCACACAGAAAAGTAAGACAAGGAATTCATTCACCACTTCCCCAYGGGCAGGCGGGTGTTCAGCCATCTCCAGGGAATCTGGGCTCAATCATGTGTAACGGTGACTTGGGAAGGCAAATGCCATCACTCAAAACATCCCTCCCTTGCCTTTTCTTCCCTCAGATTTACTGCTGAGCATGATGCTGCATGGTTTGGGCTATCCCTTTGGTCAGATGGGGACAGCTGTCCCAGCTGTGTCCCYTCCCAGCTGCCTTCAGGCTGGTGSGGTGGGGTGAGAAGGCCTTGATGCTGTGTAAGCAATTCTTCAGCAGGAACTAAACYATCCCTGGTTATCATCATGATTTTGATCAAAAATACAGAACATAGACCCATACCAGGTACTGTGAAGAAAACTAACTCAATTCCAGTCAAAACCAGTGCGTTCTTTACCACTTATTCCACAACACTTAGATCATGCTCAGGTCTTTAGCCTTCACATCAACTTTAGCCATCATCTTCCTTTCCATCTTCTGGTTCAGAACACAGATATAATTCCTTCAGTTGATGGACCACGCCTGTGAAATGTCTGTAAAATGTCCATTGAGCTCATTTAGCCCATGACTTTGGGCTCCATTTCTAGTGGTGATCACTCAGGACAGGGGAGGTGGCGTGTTATGAGGAGTTACTGGGTGCCAAGGCAATTTGAGTTGAGTCACTRCTGTATTTGCACTGCTTCTTGTAAGGCTTCTCCTCCATTTGTTCAGGCAATTCCTGCCAGAGTGATTCCTAAACATGCAACTCAGATCCCAGGTTACAGCCATTTAAAGATACTTCTATTATAATCTGTACCCTTCGTTCTTCTGGAGCAGACAGAGGGTTTAATACTGGAATGAGCCCTTCCCTTCAAAGGTACATGAGATCTGGCACAGACAGCCACCATCACAGACATTTTGAGATATAACTAATGTGGATTGATCCATGGCCACCAATGCTTTGGGGTGTCCKGCTTCCACATGGATTCAACCACAGGCCACAGTCCTTTTGGCTGCAGTTCCAGTCTGTCCAGGGCAGCGGGACAGAAAGAGCTGTGATCCCCTRGCCATGTGTCAGCCCAGGCACATGGCCATTGCTGCTATCAAAATGTTCCCACGCACGGTAGAGTGAGATGATAAGCAGTACAGCAAACACTACAGCAAGCAGGGAGAACAGAAAGCAGCCACTAAAATGTATTAGGTTCTACTACACACTGGGGCAAGCAAGCCCCATGGCAAGCACAGAAGCTTCTCAATTCATGGCTAAACAGCAATAACAGCTGTAAATGCAACTTAGCATATTCCAATCCAATCTCTCATCATTAATGTTTCTGGCCTCACACTGGGTGCCAGAGGACTTTTGAGGTTTAACATCAGCTGACAACTAAGCACCACACAGCTGCTCAYGCACTTTCCCCAGTGGATGAGGGAGTTAATCAGAATAAAAATGAGAAAACTTATGGGTTGACATAAAGACAGTTTAATTGGAAAAGCAAAAGCTGTGAATGCAACCAAAACAGGGAACATATTCCCTTCTTCCCATAGGCAGGCAGGTGTTTAGCCATCTCCARGAAAGTAGGATTCCCRTTATGTGCAATGGTGACCTAAAAAGACAAACCAAACCATGCTCCTCCTTCTTCTTCTTCCTCCAGATGCTACTGCTGAGCAGGATGCCATATGRTGTGGGATACCCCTTTGGTCAGTTGGGGTCAGCTGTCCCACCTGTGTCCCCTCCCAGCTGCTTGTGCACCCCCAGCCTCACTGGTGGGGTGAGAGACAAAAGGTCCTGGCTTTGTATAACTCAGCAGTAGTGTAGCTCATTCTCATTGTGCAGCCCAGTTGCAACCAAAACATCCCCGCGTTTTCAGCAGCGTTTTCAGCACACAGACCCATACTAACTGCTGTGAAGAAAATTTACTCTACCTCTACCCCACCCAAATTTATCCTACTCATATCCCAATTTGAGTGTCCACACTTGCACAGTGAAATTTCCCAATGAAGTCAATGGGCTTTGTACATGTATAAAACAAGAATGGTAAATGTAAGTAATTACAGGTGCATATGTATTAAAGTATGGTGTCCTCCACTGCAGAACTATTTACTGTAATGAGAGGAACAAGGAGTTTTAGGGATWCTCTACAAAGAGTTTTTGGGTGTATGCTCTCACTGAACATGAGCTGGTTTTGTTCTTACAAGTTTCTTAATGAGAAGTCTGTGTGTCCTATAACTAAGGTGAGTCTTTATTATAAAAACAGATAAGCTAAGACAGGAAGGAGCTTGAGAAAGGCATATATGTCTTTCAGTAGGTAGCTATGACAGAAATGACTCASTAATTAAAAGAGGTTGAGTGCTTCAGGGATGTTACAGTTCAGCCCAGACCTTAAGAGATCAGATAGTCTTATGAGATGCCTATCATATTGCTCAATATGCCATTACAGACCTCAGATACATTAAGCAAACATGCTACTGATTAAAGCCAATGGCAGTCAGAAGGCACATTTTCGTAGAGAAGGCAAGAACTGTTGAGTGTGATGTCTGATAGGAGTTACATGGATTTGTACCAGTTGAGATTCTGCTTGTAATCAGCATGATGTTGGTGACTGGCAATGGCACCTTAAATGGCTGACAGCTGCACAGTGTTTGCTGAGCCACTCTGGGTTAAAAGACATCACTGTTAATGTTTGCATCACAAGCATGCCCAGAGACCTATTCCAATAGYAGGAGTCCATTTGGCTGCCCTGTTGAAGAGTTTGTTTTTTCCATAGACCTAAGAAGGGTGTGAGAAAAGCAAATTGTTGTCTACAATTGAATCACAAGTGGAAGCTGAGAGAGTTTAAAATCTTTCTACATCTGATTACAGATCGGATTCTTTCTCATAAAAAAATAAAGAACTRTTGGAGTAACTTATCAAGTTGCTCCAAAGAGTTATCAGCTCTTTATTTTAGAGTGGCATCTAGCAAATGTAGCAAAAAGAAGGTTGAAAAAAATTGTAGGAAACTAATGACCAAGAGAGACACGAGACAGAACAGCCATTGTTCAGTTTGGAGGAAAGAATTTTTGATTCCTTGCCAATGATTATTTTTGCATTTAACATAAATTGTCCTTGCCTATGATTATTTGTGAACTAAAATTAACCAGTAGGAGTCCTTAAAATGAAATCCAGGGTTATTTGTCCTGTGTGGGTCCTCTAATCACAAGGCTGCATAATCAAATTCTCTTTCAGTTATGAATTCCTTTCCACATATCAACACAAATTCAGATGGAGAGGTAGAGTCCCTCCTTTACCTGTAATGAGCACTGTAACTGCACAGCTAAATTTTTTTGGACCTAAGTTCAGGTCCACTTAAGGGGATTTGCATTCCTTTTTTGAATACGGAGAGAGTTGAGTAGTATTTCARAGTAGCATTGGAAGGACATATCCTTTCAATTATTGACATGAYTCATCTTACTGCAGAGCAGTGCACTGTAGTGTATATATGTATGTGACCTATAGTAGGTCTCATTCTAATTCCAGGTGGTGCAGTGTAAATGTCTTAAAAAAGTTACTATTGCTTGGAATTTCAGATGCTGAATTTCAGCCATCTGGAAATGTATATGTACTTGTATAAGTATGTAGTTCTTCTTACAGAGGAACAGATGATTAAAAGAATGTTACTAATTCAAATAYGTATGACTTATTTAATCTTGTTCTTAAGCTCACTTTATATTCTACAGATGATTGACAGTAATTCCAGCCCAATAACAATGAAGGACACCCTCATCTGCTCTGCTCTGAGGATGTTTGTGGTAAGGCTTACACTGCTCCCCTGTTCAACAGCCTCTCCTAAAAGTGTGAGCAGRCACTGCCCCTTCACTGCTGCAACCAACAGCATTTCCTTGCACGTGGAGGTGGGTATAGAGCTAATTTCCATCTTGGCCCAAAGCTCTACCCATGCCCTGTTGGAATTAGATGATCTTTAAGGTCTTTCTGACCCAAATAATTCCATGATTCTGTTATTTTGTATTTGGCTGTGATGGTTCTCCCCAGGAAATGGRAACAATGCTGGTGAGTGAACTCCATCCAAAACATTTTGAGGTTTGAAATACTTTGTTCTAATGGTGGCATGACACATGCTAAAGAATTTTTTTTAAAAACAATTTTTGAGGAACCATGGAGTGTGTATGTGATTGAGGTATTTCAGCTTTGTTGCAGACATAAAGGCTGTTTTCCTTTAAGCTGTGAAATTGCATGATGCTGTTTGCCATTGCAAATAACTTCTCAAAGCTTTATAAACTAAATTGACTTTAAAAGTATTTTCATCTTGTCTTAGTAATATAGTCATAGAAAATAGGGTTGGAATGTGGTCAATCAGGCCACCCTAATTCCTGAAGAAAAAGCTGACTGCACCTCAACTGTTCCTGAGAGATGTTTGGTAAACCAGTTTATAACAATGTCACTGATTGAGTTCCCACAGCTGTTTAAGGTGCTAATGAGGAATTTCTAATTTTAGGTGTCTTTATAGTTCAGACAATTGCATATCAAAAATTAAAAGTGATGGCTTAAAAAGAAGTGTTTTGAAAATGGGATAAGGGCTCCTCTCAAAAACTGTAATTTCGATCTTGGAATGAAAAATATTATATCTGGTTTTGCCACTATCAAAATATTTTTTAGGCTGGAGATCKCCCAGCCACGAGGCAGCCATCTTGTTTTTTACTGGGTAATAGCTCCAAAAAAACTATGGGGCAAATGTGGTGCAAGCTGCAAGGCAGAGCTAATGAAGCRTGCTCTGCCACATTGTTCTGAAAGGTTATTTTTCTTTTCTGTATTCTGGGGGACCACAAGTTTCTTTAGATGTTAGTCATTGATATACAGATGTGAGCATCTTCAGTGAGCAGTCCCTCATCTCTCTGCCATTAGTGAGGAAAGTTGATTGCATTAGTAAGCCTCTGTTAAAAGGAGCCAGTGCAGTTAAATAGATAATCTAAACAAATACATGTCTGTATTTCCTGAATCACACTTCCCTTAAAAGATTAATCCYTTTTTAATCAAAACTGAAAGAAAATTCTATACTAATATGTAGGATAAAGGAGAAGTAATATTTTTCTACATTCTTATATCCTGAGCAGCTGTGAATCATCTACCCATGGCATTAGGGTAAATAAAGATGAGCAGAGAAAGAAAAGTTTTCCAAGGAACTGAGTAGTAGTGGTGGAAAAAATCAAACCTATTTCTTGCTCTAAGGCTTCCCTGAAATTTTGCCTAGCATCTTTACTGCAATAAAAGTTTGGCATGTCATAGGATTTCAGGTTTTCTGAAAAATATTTTTCAGATGTGTGTACAAACAAGCACATAACCTTCACTGAAGCTGTAATCACCTATGAAAAAAATAAAAGCAAATCAAACACTCCGAACAAGTCCTTATCCTCTTGTGTCTCTTCCATTCTTTGGTTTGGTGTTTTTTTCTTCTTTCTCCTGCGTTTTCTGTTTGAATCATGCCTGTCATTTAAAGCATATGAAAAGCAGAGAAAGTCAATGGTGCTGCTGGCAGTAGATTACAGACCTATATTAGAGAGAAAAAAAMCACTTAAATAATTTAGTTTGTATTAGATAGGAGAGGGAAGAGAGAAGTGTACAGGGTATCCTTAACCTTTCTACAAGTACTTTCTGTTCAGATAAGTAGGGATTRAAGATATATACCATCACCAGTTTGGATGTGCTATTACTTTTTCATAAAGAGCCTATCTCTATAAAAAGGGCAGACATAATTATGACAGTGTGTTGTCAGGGTTGAACCTCCTAAAACCCAGAGAGGAAGRGAAGATATGAACTTTTGTGAATTCTGTTTTTTGTTTCTGTGTTCAGTTTTCTCTTTCATGCTAGGCAATGAGCTGCTGGTGAAGCCACGGAGCRGAAAATCAGAGAAACAGTAACTAGCAGCCAAGCCAGCTGCTAACTCAAGTGAAAATGCAAGCCAACTTAGCAAGGGCTGAACATTGCAGCAAGAGAGGTGAGTGCCCAGCAACTCCATAAGAATACCAATGGGAAACATTTGTTCTTGATTACTAAGCAGGTGTTAAGGGATTAATGCGAAAGGGAACATTTAATTAGGAAAAATGCTTTGCAGAACAAGTTAGGACATATGAATGGATGAAGAAGGAGAAAACAATTCACCTTTAAGGTGTTAGTTTTGTGATCTGCATGTCTATAACGTTTTAAGTGTGCAACTGTATAAGAGTCTGAAAGAACCAGAGAAATTAAAAATCTGGTTAAGGAAACAAATGCCTCTTGAACTCATCACCAAGGTAAAATAAGGTCTAACCTGAGAAAATCCTTATGTATTTTCTTTGGCATTGCAAAATATATGAGAAAGAAATAATGRAAATTAGTCATCTATTTGTAGAAAGTAAAATAAGTCTTAATTACAAAAAACTCCCTTGGAGAAGCTATGCCTTTACTGCTGCCTGGTCCAGCAGACTTTTAACACATATCCACAAAAGTCAGCTTTGCTKCTCATGCCCATTCAAAGTGATAGCTCTGAGTGTCACTAACACTGGCCACTCCACAAGAGCAGGCAGTGTCAGTTGTTTCATTCACAGTAGGCACCATGTACTTGGATTTTGTCACCTGGGCAACAGTGCACATATTTCTGTTTCCAAGGGCACTTCAGAAAGCACTGTCTGCTGCTGTCATAAAGGACTTCCCACTGGACTTCCCCCTCCTTCTGTGTTTCACCAACACATGCTGGTTCCTCTAATACATATTTTGTATTTTCAGCATTATTTTACTCCTCTTGAAACATTTTTCGGAGGTGTAAATCAGTGAATTCTGTTCTACCTCACTTTAAAGCTGAAAAAAGGAACTACAGATCTAAGTCTKATGCCTTTTGAAAATTTTGGTGATAAGTTCATGCTGAGGTATTGTCTGTTATGAAAAGTCCTAGAAAAACTGTCAGAAAGGAAAACAATATGTTCCAATGGAAAGAAAATTCTATTAAAAATATTGTACAGTTAAAAGTGTCCAGTTCCAATAATAGGTTCTGATGGTGCTATCTCAAAACAGATTACTCAGTACACAGGACTGCTACAACTCCTGTTATTTAACATCATGTTCTGATAAAGCCATAAAACCATGCTGAAGTTAATTTAGGACTTATTYAAACAAATAATCTGAATTTATAGGCTAATATAGAAAATTGCAGAAAGATTCTTGTCTCTATTACARTTAAGAGAATGTTTCCCTAAGTGTTTTTTATCCAGATGATGCAGAGTTTGAGGGTGAACTTTTTGTCTTAGCAACCTACTGCAAGGTACATTCAGTGTCTCCTCACCAGACACTGAATTAAGGCTTGCAGGATTCAGCARCTCATGCCTCCCTGCCCTCTTTGTGGCTGCTGCATGCAGCTAATTCCTCCTGGGAAAAGAAGCAGGCTATCAGTTTGTTTACCATCCAGTAAAGATATCTGGCAGTTTCCTCGCACAAAATGAGCTGCTCTCTTGTCAGGAAGGTGTTTGATCCTCTCACAAGCTCTGCCATCTGTTGAATAAATATAGGCATGTGAAAGTTCAAAGTGTTACTGTGCGTAATAGCAGGCAGTGGAGCAGTGCATAGGATTGACTGGTGGAATTAAGACATATACAGTCCCCAATTATGCCACAGTTGCAGTRCTGTTAGGAACAAGACAAACTCTTTCAAAAAGCCACCCCCTCAAATTTCTTTACAGTAAAAAAAAAATAATCAATATTCTCTGCTGGTTATCACATGCACTTTACACTTAACCACCAATTTACCTCTGCCCACACCAAATTAATTCACAGTCTGTTGAATTTACTTCAGGACTGGGTTGACCTGCAAAAGTTCCTTAAAAATGCAAATAGAATTTACAGTCTATAAATAGAATTACAATGGCTAGGGGGAGACTTTTTAGTTTGTTTCTCAGTTCCAGACAGACTGTGAAACTTTGCACAAACTGTTAGTTACTGTTCCATGGGCTTGGTTTTCTCTCCATTTTGGTGTACAGAGAGAGAAACACATATTCTGCTCATAAGCAAAACTGTCACTAACCTATATGTAAGTGATTAAAACTATTCAAGTAGACATTTTTAAGGTTGATATAAATATATTCAGAACTATTTCCATTACTAAGTGGAGCAATATCCTCAATGTTTAATATAGCTTATGAAGAAATTTTCAAAATTCTCCTGTGAGCTTATGCTATCATATTATCGGTGTTTGGTGTTCTAGGAAATACCCATAYCTTTGAAATACTCATTCAGAAAGACATTTGAACATTTGCTTTCTATGTCCTGAAGTGAGGATATGAAGTAGAAATCTCCCATACTGGCCCACAAGCTGTCATCTTTCAGCCCTTATGATTTTTTTCTTAATGCATTAAGAGTAGTAGCAGACTAAGGTGAGATAAAAATTATTATTTATTATGTCTCTTGTAATTAATAATATGATATACTATTGTGATTTTCATTGTCTTTTTGTTTTGTAGTTTTGCAGGAATCCTCGTTTTTGGGACAGGGTTCTTGAAGGGATGTGACGGCAGCAGGATCTCAGCCCTGGCAAAGATTACAATCTCATCATTAGTCAAGAGGAAGCAGGAAAGGGAAAGCTTGTAACAAATGAGGTACAAAAGTGAAACAGGAGATAATTATTAATTGAATTACTATTTTAAGGTGAGGTCACACACTACTACAAACAGGATTTATCTGACGATGTAGAAATCTGTATGAGTAACATTAAACAGTCCAACTTATGGAATATTTTAACTAATGTAAGAATTTCCTCAAGAATTTTAGTCATATGTATTTAYATAGTTTCAAAATTAGTTGCCTGTATGTCCTTTATTTTCAAGAGAGAGAGGTATCTCCAGAGGACATTTCTTTCAAGATTGAAAAATGTGTAAAATAGGAATCATGGATTGCTCTCAGCAGCTGCCAATCTTCTTCCAGTGAATTATGAAGAGCACAGAGGACTTATCTAAATTTATCTAACTTTAGATAAGTTGCAGACAGCTCATATTGGCTCAGCAGAATCCAACACTTAAGCTGCAGCTTATTTTAGTGATCTGATGATTGAAATATCAGTGACTACTCTGTTCTCCAATTATCTCCTTGTCAGAGGAAATGAAGACCTGAGGTGTGCTTTAAGGAATAGTGCTGTCGTAGCTCACACCTATGATCTCATGATAAAATATACAAGTTGTGGCCTATGGAGCTAAATCAGTTATTTGCTAATGGATGCAGACAATAAGAACTATTAAAAAATTCAAGCAAGAAGAAAAAAATTATTGCAGTTTAAATCCAGAACAAGTTTTTGTTCAATTCAAATTTATAAACTCTTTCCTCCAGTGTATTCAACACAAATATTTCTGCAGGCACCAGAAATCCTTGGATGTCACCTGCATTCTGTCATACTCTTAGTACTGCTCAGGAGAAGTTTGTCRTCCCAATTTAAACATTAGTTTGCTAAATGACTTCAGCTAGTCACTTCCCACAGAACATTTTCTATTTTCTCACCTGCGCAGAGGAAGTAGAGTCATCATTTCTGTAATATGCCTTAAGTTTTTGAGCTAAAAATTGCTTTTAATGCACCACTAATATAAGACAAACACCAAACCCTAATATAAGTCTTTGCTCCTCTGGTATCACCAGAGTGTCAGGATGAGGCCCATATTTTTGATTCAGCCATAAAATATTGATAATGGTTGATTGTTAACATAATTTGGTCAGGCAGGATTGTTTTTTCTCCTTCTCAGATTAAAAAGCTTGTGGACCTTTGAGAAAATTTTATTCCTCTGTGGACGGGCTCCAGTATTTTTCTCTTGGCCAAATTTTATTTGTTTGCTGATGAGACACATTTTTAAAAAAAACATTTATGATGTTGATATTCTTGCAGTAAAGCCTTGCATGCTGTTAACACTTAACAGAGGAGACAAAGAGCTGGGAAAACAAGGCTAGTGTGAAGTGAAATATTATAAAATATTAAGCTGTGCCATTTTCTGTAGCAATTTTTAAAATCTGGTTCATACAACTGTCAACATTGATGACCATCCTTGTATTTTTATTGCCCAGATTGTTCAAAATGGCTTCTTGGCTTGTGACTATTATTTTGAATCTGCACTTCATTATGCCAAATATTTGCATATACAATTCACTTATACTGACCCCAGGGAAATGCCCCGTGAACAATCACTGTGACTGAGTTTGAATGAATAATGAAATGCTAATGGAAAAATGTGGGCCCACCTGATAGCAACTGAACCGTGCTCACCATAAAGTGGGCTGGATCAAAGGTCTTGTTAAAAAGCCTTTCCTATACCAYAATCAGAACATATTAAGATTTCAGTGTAATCTTACATAGGTAGTACAAGTCAGTCTCCTAAAACTGCTTTCTTCAAATTTTATCATTTGATTCTTATTCATAGGGAATGAGGGTGGTGTACAAATCATTGGGTTTCCTTCTCCTTTTATCTATAGRGGCCTAGCAGGGGAAGCATAGTGCCACCCTTCCCTTTCCTTATTTCTTCAAGATTTGTGAGCTGATAACAATTCAAAATTACTTTATTAAAATTCAGTTTTCTCACRGAGGATGGAACCTCAACATTTCCCAAGTGAATTTCTGACTGAAATAGCAATGATGGTTACGCACAGCCAATTTCTTAATTGTCAGTGGTATACCATTCAGACTTTTGCATTGCTTAGGAAGAAATAAATAATACATCTAAACACTCTTTTGCAACCAGCCTGTTGGTTCATACATTGAGTCTGCTCTTCTCCCACTCTAAGTTTGCCATGGTGTCCTACCTGGCTCCACACAGCTGCATTATCTGAGAGCTGTGGCCAAGCTTGTGAGTCCTGCTGTGGGCTCRGGTCCTACACCTGGGTGTGACAGCATGGCTGCTGTCTTCAACCCTCCCAGGTGTCCCCTTCCAAGCACAAGAACAAAAAAAAATCTCTTCTCACCAACAGAGATTACTCTTCAGCCAGCATGACATGAAGGAGGTGTGTGTTATAGCTGCCCTTACCTCATTCCACTCTGTCCCCCATAGATTTTGTTTAGGGGTGCCAATCCTCCCACTTAGGTGGGAATCCTGAGAAGGTGACTATTGAAATATTGTTGCTTGGCGTGGTAGGGAAAAGCCCTGGAATAGCATAACATGTGATCAAAAACTTTTCGGGGTGATTACAAAGAGGCAAGGAAAGGAAATACACCTTTTTCTGAAAGGAAATTAACAAATATACAAAACCACAAAGCACAAGGGAATTTGCTGCAAACTACAGGCATAAAACAAGGACTGGAMTGGCACACGTGAGCACCAGATGGAGAGGATTTGGAGGAAGAACTTTAGTTTCATGCATACACCCTTTTCTCAGCAGACTCCCTCTGAGGCCAGGCAGGAGAGGGACAGTGAAGGCRCAGGCAGCCCTACAACACCCGGGGTCCGTCAAAGTGAGCTGCACGAAAGGAGTTAAAAGAATATCTGCTGCTTAGCAGCTCTTCCTTKTCCTTGCCGTGTGTTACTCAGGTTGCATTTTCTTTAATTAAGTAGCAGCTCAGTGAGTATCTGAAAGCCCAGGAGCTCTTAAGGGAAAGCTCAACTCTGCCCTTTCTCCTCTCCTGATCCACTTGGATCTGAATTGCTGAGCCACTCTGCCCTGTGCAGAGACACCTCCAGCAGCTTCAGGCAAGGCATAATTCAATGGCTAATTTACAAGAGGGAATAGATAAGAGGATCACTGAGCCCCATAATGGGGTTTCAGCCTCTGGAAGTTGTGTTTGGTCAATTCAAAACATTCAGAGAATCACTTTAAACTACTGTGCCTCAGTTGTGCGTGAGCCAGTTTGTAAATATATTGTCCTTTAGGTTCTTAGGTAAAAACGTTGACTTCTTCTGTGAACATTATTTAAAAAAGAAAATTATGTCAATATATTTTTTTCCAACAATTAAGTGCAAACACTTCATTCCCAAACCACCAGACCATGAATGAAGAATATCTCTGATTCCTTATCATTCAATATTTCTTCTACAGAGGCTGTCAGAGATGTCTTATCATGTCATTCTGATGTCTTTTCCAGAAAGTACAAAAGGAGAGTAGTCCAAACTTCTTCTGAAGAGTATCATATTCAACATTTAACATGTACCATGCAGGTTCAGTCAGTGACTGCTTGTGGTGATTTCTAGGAGTAATTTTTCTTCACAAGAATTAAGCAGGCTGCAGCAGCTAAGCAGGTGATCCAATGATCTCTTGGAGGTATTTTTATTATTCACAAAACTCAGGGAATACAAGACCAAAACCAAGCTGCAGCTGTTTTTGACTAAGTGCAATTTAGGCATCGCATAACAATAGCATAATCTRTTTTATAAAAGAAAAATAMATTAATCCTCCACTAAAAGCGTGCATTTCTATTGTATGTAAGGCATCTGCCTAAATATCAGGGYTAGCACATTTCTGACTAAGGTAGTCCATTGCCTTTTTGTAGGATGTGGTATCAAACCCAGAGTCATTCTTCCATGTGCTCTAGATTTGTGTCTTCCCTCATTATTACTTAATAGTATCAGGCACATCACTAAGTGATGTAAGCATTCCCTTAATATAGGATTCCTTATGTTCTAACTACCTTTTTCTGAACTTAGGTTTCACAAATTTACTCCTTACCTGAAAATGGTTCTTCTACTACCCTACAAATAGTTGTAAATGTTGAAGGTGACATTAGTCATCATCTGAGTAATTTTGAGTTATGCCAGTGAATTTAGATTGTTAGGGGCTTGCCCAAATGTCTTGTGATTTGTCAATGTACTTCTGGCTGCTGTTCTGTTCAGCTGCATACACAACATTCTTTTCAGTAATTTTTAGCCCTCTATGGTTGTCTTTGAGTTATTTGCAGAGCTTGGCTAACCCTGCCTGCTAAGGCACCGAACAGCCACTCACTTGTCCAGTAGACAGTGGCCCCTTCTTTTGTTTGATTGGTTGGTTTTTTTGTGTTTTATTGGTTTTTTGGTTGTTATGTTTTGTTTTTGTTTTAGTTTTAAGTCAAAACTAGGCTGTTTTGCACTTTCTTTGTGTGCTGGGACAGTTGATAAAGGAGGTGCTGTCTGTTAGTGGAAAGAATATTCCTTTGCAAGACTTAATATTCTCTCCATTTTACTCAGGCTGTTGTTATAGGCTCCAAATCTAGCAGGTCAAACAATAATTTCAGGACCTCCTGRTTGTCTGCTTCCTCACTCTKTAAAATGTTTATATCTCATTACTTTTAATTTATGGATTTTCAGATCTTATAGTGGGTGATTGAATCAAATTATATTAATTTTTCAATTATAATTTTATGTAGGCATTTTTATTAACTCAAAGTGCATCTGGAAATTTTGGTAGTAAGTGAGATATGACTTTAATATCCCCGTATTAAGGAAGATACATGACAATATTATTTGATCTACCACAGCAGAATAGTGCAGAACATCAGTTATATAGAACTCTTTATATATTGACAATATAATGATAACTTTGGTTCCTTCAATTTTGAGCTTCATTTTTCTCATCTGTGTATTACTTTGTATTGCGTTGCGTAAGACAGGTGGTGTGAGATGTATTTTTAAGCGATGTCATGTAAGAGCAGCAGTAATTATTGTTATATGCAATAGGGGTCCAGAATGACTGACAAATTAATGTCTTTTTCCCCACTTCTCCAGCCACTTGAATTACCTGTGCCTTGTGTTCCAAAGTCAGGAAGTGAGAGAAGAATATGGCCCTCCTCCTTCAAATAGTGAAAATAAATGCATTCAAAGAATAATTCTACCAGAGTGACARGATTTTTGCTTCCAAACTAAGTTAAATGCATGGTCTGTTGCCTAAGATCTGATTACAAAATGTAGTTCTCTGTTAACACCTACCTACATACAAACCATATTAAGTTTAACCTAGTTTTCTCTCTGGGACAAAGGACAAGTTATACAAAGCACACTGTTGTGCAACAAATACGTTRTGTTCTCTAAAAGCTGCCAGTCTCCAATGCAAGCTAGGAAGAATGCTGTGCAATACTTTCTCTAGAAGAGTAATAGCATCCTTGATCTTCCTAGTTTTAAAATATGTATGTGAAAACCTCCACAAATATAAAATAGGTACAGCATCATGCAAGTGGTGTATAGACACACTTCTCATTTATTTATATATATATATATATATATATACAGAAACTTTGGGGTTTTTCAAATATATATTTTCCTTGCCACTAAAGCTAAGGAAAATATCTCTGCCTTTATTTAAATTAAAAAAAAGAAAGAGAAAGACAGTGAAAGAAAAATTTCCAACCTTGTAACTAAAAGRTAAATTTTCAGGTATGAAATCCAGTCATGAAAAACAGAACCAGTAAATAGAAAAGAACATGAAATCTATTAATTTAAAAATTCACCCTTTAAAATCACAATTCAAGAACGCATCCTTACTTGTAGTGTCTTAGAAGCCTGGCTTACAGCACAGGATTTATAAACTTATGCCAGGGTGTTTTAGACAGAAAATAATAAGCACTCTTGCTTTTGTTGTGACTGAAGGACACAGAGAAAACTTTAAGTAAGCCACCTAGTAAAAGACAATAGTGTAGGAAAGTTGGTACAAGTCTACAACTATTTTGGTCTGGAACAGTGTTAAGATCTTTTATTTCCTGAAATCCTACTGAAATTCTGTATATGGAAAGAGTTATTCTGTGGATTCACAGCCCAAACCACTCAAGAACCAGYGCCAGGTATTGCCTGGATGCAGGCAACAAACTGTTGAAAAGAGCTCTCRTGGCTTCTCCCCTCATGGAGATTAAATAATCCATCCCACGGTGTAAGAAAATGCTGCTATATGCTTCCAATTCTATTTTAGTGGGTCAGAATCTATCTTTCAAGAAAATGACCAGGCTATATTTTTTTTACTTTGGAGAAATGTCACCATAATTTCTGTGGTGGAAAATCTTTTCCATCCAAATTCCTGTTKAATTTCTTTGGCAATAAAACACATGAAGAAAGTTTCACAGATGATGAAATACATACACCCACAATTTAAGATTATTATACAATTTAGAACTGCTAAAATGCTTACTTGCTGTTTCACTGAAATATCAAGAAATGTGGATCATTTCTTGTAGAAATGGGTTAAGTCCAAGGAAAAGTCAAAAATGTAAATAATCATCAGCTGAGGCCTTCATTTTCACCTTTATGCTGTTGTCTTTCCCTCTTTACTTGTCACCATTTTTCTAAATCACATCCATTTTCTCCAATGCTACAATGATTTTAATAATAAATATTCCACTACTTATACATTCTTTTCWTAAATCAATATATATCTCAGCTTATGTAAGGATAGATCTGAGGGTCTTGGTTGAAATTCTGTRTATTTCCAGACTCATTCTGTCCCTTTACAAATATTTTGATATTTTGTTGGTTTTTAAATTATAAATATCACATTTTCAACATTTAAGGAGAAAATAATGTTAAAATACCTGTGTACCCTTTATAAAGTAAGGACATCCACACATTCACAGTTTGTAGTTTTTTTTAAACAAATGGCTTWGGGAGATTATTTCCTGAGATCTAACTGGAATTTTTTGTTTTCCAAGTTTTGTGTTTGTTGCCTCTCGTCACTGTGCACTGCAAAAATGAGTGTGATCTGTGTTACCTACATCCTTGCATTAGGTATTTTGCAGACAGCAGTAAGATCTCTCCTTAGCCCCCTTACCCCTCCTCTCTGACGACTGAGCAGATCTATTTCTCCTCTCCTCCACAGACCTCTGTCTCATCTCCATCTCTTGGGTCTTCAGTATTCTTGCTATGGAAATAGCTGGATGCTTTGTGTCACATTTCTTCCATAGAAACTTCTCAAACTCTGAGTACAGAAGTATTCCCTGCACCTCTATTGCAGCTTTCCTATGGATTTCTTCATTTAGAAACCAGTTTTTCTGAAAGTGACAGTGCTTGACTTCTGCACTGGTGGAAGGATTTTCTTTTGGGGAATCCCTTCATCATTTCCTTCTTTGAACCTGGAATGTCTTTAGGACCAGATGTAAAAGTTCTGAAATTAAAAGGTAATAAGAAATTCAGTAAGACTCTTTCTTAAACAGGGAAGATAAAACTCTTCCTCAGCAGCTAGAAACAGAAAGTGCTTTTTGTAAAAATAATGCATGGTATGRAATAATAACCCCACCTGTAACACCCACTGTAAATTTTATCCACTTCCAGGCTGACACTCCTGGGCTTCTAGCATCTTCTTTCCTTTGTGCCTACCTTAGACAAGTTTGTTGCCTATATTTTCATAAAGAATTTAACTAAATTTATTTTTATTCCCTTTTCTTTCCCTTCCTGTCATCCACATACTGCTATTATTCTACTCATCAGGGGATCATGAAGCCATAACCTCCCATCTCATTAATAATAGAACAAGTAATTGTTAATATAGAACACTGACAGGCATAATTACACCACAAATAAGTTCACATTTTAATCCCTTAACACATAATTTATCTTACTCATTTACTAATCCCCATTTCACAACACAACTTACACATTCTTCTATTAGTGAGTTATTTGGGCATGAACATTTGGGTTATTCACTTAAGCAGATACCTGGAATTTAATAAGCCTTACATATCCTTTTCAACATCCATGACGAGTCTGATTACAGAGTGTTTTACTAGAATACTGCTCTTGCCAGGCTACATTTGGGGTGTGAAATTCAGTCCATTAATCAAGCACCCATAATAGCAGTACTGACAGCACCAGAGCAGAGAGCATAAACATCCTAACCACCCCCTGAATGATTTAAGAACAGGAACAGGTAAGCACAATGGGAGATCTCCAAAATTAATTTTTACCTTTTATTAAATTTCTCTCACTTTCACCACTGTTGAATAGTTGTGGCAAACAATGCAGCAAAAATTGTTCCAGATCTTGTACTCGAATGAACAAGACAAGTAAGAACTCGAGGAATTCAAGRTTAAACCCAAGGCGAAGATTACAGCAGAAACTTTGTTTTTCATTTACATTTTAGCTCCATCTCAGCTGAATGAGATGGAGCAACCAAGGCAATAATCTACTTTACAGAGTTAATAATCAGAAAGAATCTAGATTACTCTGTGGTGAGAAAAAAAWTTTCCACACCTGATCAACAGAGGATATTTTGTGGAGGGGAGATTTTGAGGACTGGAGGAAAAAAAAGAATTGCTTTTTKCAAAGTGTGACATTAACTCTTTATATTATGAGAACTGAGAGATATAAYGAAGCATATATTGCAGGGCACTGTGGTTTGCAGCTAGAATCTGAAATTTCCCAGTAACTTCTAGCACAGAGTGATGTCACTTGTTATTTCATAAAAATGTAGTGACTAGGGAAGTTTGGATGAATTTTTTGCATCTTGCTGTCCTGACAGCTAAAAATTTTAGTCTCCAGTCTGCAGCACAGTGAAACAAGGTAATTTGTTCTTTTCCCCGCACAGAGATCCTACACATACTCAAATGCTGTACGTACCTTCTTCCATCCTTTTTTAGTGTTCCCTAGTAAGGAGAAACACACACCTGCAGAGTGTAACTTGAGGAGAGCATGCTGTACACAATCTGTGCCCTGACCCTCTCAATGTTTTGGCTATCAGGACTGCCCACAGCTCATCCTTGTATTTAGAAATAATCAAAATAAGGYAACACTAAAGCTGTGCATATCTACCATCACCCAGACTTTGTGTCTGGGCTTAAGACAGTCCACAGGAGAAGAAACCAGTAAATAGGTTTGTGGTTCTTGTCTCTGAGTGGATCTGAAATATCCAAAATTTGATACGTTTTTGCAAAGGCATTCTGGTTTAGATAATCTTCTAATAATTCTCATTARCAAAGAGAGCTCCAAGAAAAAAAGTATCCCAAGCAACCAAACTAGGGCAAGATATTGTAAATGCAATTCACCATGAGCAGCTGTATGATTCCCACTAGTAGCTGCATCTTCCATCWTTCCAAGGGCACAGAATCTAAATTTGTCAGCACTGGGCAGAAACAGTGTACAGCCATAGCGAAGTCACTGAGCAAAGRAATATTGGCAATTATGGAAGAGCACAACCCATTATAGGACCTTGAGTTATGTAAGTATATTCATTTTTAAGAAAGCATAGAATTTTAACTAAAGATTATGTATATGTAGGAGAGATAYGACTTTAAATTAGTTCTGTGTAATCCAATTCTTCTTTCCTATGAATAGGATGCCAAAGAAGGATTAACTACAGAGAGTGGATCCAAGATTTCATTCCTAATATTGGTAGACATAGAGATGATAAAAGCTGATACCACCATGGGCCAGCATTAGCACTTGCTGAGCTCTAATACAGTCCCTGGATGAAAGCATCTTTTATCTTTCACTCCTAGTGAGAAACAGTATGAAAGCATAAATCACAGAGGAGATATTCAGAATACCTCCATATGGTCTTAGACATAAGAAAAATACATAGGGCAAAGTGATTTTTTAAAGTTAAGAATGTTCTTTTAGAACCCTCCCCCCCCGCCCAAGATTAACAGAGCATTATTTGAGACAAAACCAGTGCAATCAGTATGAATATGTTATAATTTCAGAATATACAGTATTCTTTATTTCTTCTTGCCATCAGTAGCAGACACTGTTGCACTGACTTGCTCTTTGCTTTGCCAGYGAGTCACTGCATCATCATCTTCATTCCTGCTGCTGGGGCACTGTGGTAAAAGCTGTACTTAATGTTGAGATGGWTGTCCTGCACTGGTATACTGGAGATGTACTCAACTGGGCAACCTTCATGCATACTCTGAAATGATAAGAATATTTGCAGTCTGTGTAATGGTAGTGTCTCAGAATCTCTCTCACATATAGATTTTTAGGTACACAACTTTAAGAATGAACCAGTTATTCTCACACACTGCATGATTTCAAATTCCCTCTACRTCTCTACTAAACTAAAATGTGCATTTTGATAGGGATTCAACCAAAGTTTGAGATCTCATAACTGCTCCAAATAAGTTAATTAAGCAATTTTTCTGTTGGAAAAGTRTGCTTCATTTCCACTTTTAATTCCTCAGGCTGCTTACCTTTTGCCCTTGCTGAGCATGACGGTACTAAGGCAAAAGGAGAAGTATTACTCTTAAAGGTAGCATCAGCATTGCCAGTCAGAGTGCAGGAGGAAATTGTAGCTTTACTTATTTTATTCATGCAGTTCTCAGGTAAACTCAAGAATACAATTTAACCAATTTTTTGGTTTGCTTTTAACACTTGAACATAATTCCTCTCCTATAAATTGATAACAAGTGTTCCTGAGTTCTTCATGTAAATAATGTAAAAAATAACAGCATTTAATTCCCTACTTTTAAGCAAACTAGAAAATGACTGCACATATTGCTTTTTCCTGGAATATGAGATAGTTTTAAAACTGTTTTTTTCCCCAAGATGTTAAAGAACTTTTTCATAAAATGATTTAAAGATAAAGAATTTATAACATGATGTCAATTTTTAACTCTGTTTCATTTTGATAATCTAGGCAGCTTTTTAAAACTCAACTAGGTATGGAATTGAGACAGAACTTCAGAAATGTGATCAAGTCACTCAACATAGCTTTGATATAGCTGGAAGACTTCTAAACTAATCCCTGGTCAAGGCTTTCATATACCCTACTTGTCTGTACAGATAAAATTAATGAACAGTTCTAGCACAACTGGGATCAGAAGTAACCCAATTGTCTGCCTTACCAATATGATTCTCACTCTTCAGTGAAACATTTTTTCAATTGAATTTTGAACAGAGACCTCATCGGATTTATAAAACACGTTCCTGGAGGTGGTGATGTGTGGTGATGTGACACATGTACTTGTGTCTGCAAACCCCTGAATTACACAGTAAATGAGCACATTTGTATCTGAAAGTTAGGATTTTTAGGACTTTTATAGGGAGTGTCTGAATGCTGCCTTCTTCAGTGTTTGCTTTGCAAAGAGATGCACAACATGACCTAAAGATTCCAGGAGGAAATTAAATTAATAAAGTTTTTAAATGGTTTCTGATTTTTATTTCTCAAACAAAAAATCAAGTTGCTTGTACTTTGAACTTCCATCAATTGTCAATGTTTTAGTAAGAGTTTTCCAGGACAGTCAAAAAGGAAACCAGACCAGAACAATGGGTAACGTAAGCATTTATCTCCACTACCGTGCATGCTGATAAGGAAAAGCCAAGTAACTGTTCTCTCTCATCTTTTTAATTTTTTGTTTATTGCCTCCTGAAGTAATTTGCTCCATTTAACACAGAAAATTAGATATTTTGATCTGTAAATTTCCCCTTGTTCTCATCTTATTGTGCCATCTSCTTATTCTTTCTCCTGTACAGAAGAAAGAAACACATTTTTAATTGGTAACAATTTTCTTTTAGCTATTTTATATCTTTCTGACAAAATTTTTTTTTTACTCAGGTACCAATGGAAATTTYCTTACACAAAAGACAGTAAAACTGCTTCCAAGAGAGAGCATCTCAAGTTCAACAGATATTTAATGAATTAACAGAGACGGTATCTGGACACTGGCTTGTTTTAACTGAGCCAGAATACAATTTTCTTCATTTTTAATGAGTTTTGACATATAATAATAATAGCCCTAGGTGCCTTAACTTTTAGATTACAATGTCAGATATCAGAAATGGATTTGGGTCTCAGAAAGTGGATATGCAGCACAACCTGGACAGAGGTCTCTGCAATGCCACCCAGGCACTGATTATACTGAAATTCCACTGCTGAAGCATAAGAAAACATATCTTCATATCCTGGAGGGGCCTTATCCTCTTAGGTGACCAGATTTTCTTGGCAGCCTCAAGCTTGATTTGAAATACACCTGAGTGCCTGCTGTCTTTTGGCTTTAGTAGCCCAGAGGAAATCTAATATGCCCATCCTCAGCATGTGTGGGCCTAAAGCACAGTCTTGATGGGTGGGGCCAATTTTAGTCCTCTTGAAATAACCCTATATTCATCATCTCAACTCTGAGATATTCCAAGTGTCTACCCTGCYCTTTGAAATCTATGTAAAAGAAACCAAAAATGCAGTTGTATCTCTAGATCCTTCTTTCTACTAAATGTATAGATGATGTTAATTTTGAAACCAGGATAATTGCTGTTGCAATCTAAATTATTACTAAACACCTAGAGATTTCATAGGAGTCTTGTGTCTGTGACCATACAGTCTGGAAGTAAACATGGCATGACAAAGACATGCTCACCTTTGCTGCTAAGTGTCCTTTTCTCAGTTGCTCTAAAATGTCTTAACCCAGTCCAGTTCATAAAAGACATGAGAAATTGTGTTTGGACATTTAGCAGAATCAGTGCCAGGATTTCTGGACATCAGGTGTTTTTAAAAAAGAGCAAGGGCTATCTAAATAAACCTGAAAGTGCTGCTTTAATCAAGAACACTCCTAGAATATAAAGCTACTGAATGTGTCAGCATCAGATTGGTATTTGCCACATGAAGCAGTGAAAAAAAAATTATTAAAAATTTGTGTACATCCTGGGTACATCTGAAGTAATTCTGATTATATAAGCCTAAGCAGAGATGACAGCATTGGAAGCATTTTATGTTTTCAGCTCTAAAATATTAGAGACACTTAAAACAGTGGCTTTTCATGCTGCATGGCTCTGCTCCACAGCAAGTGGACAAATAAATTTATAGATCCAAAGGCAGAAATTCTCACGAATTTCTCATCTCAGGACATCCTGTCATCCAACGCTGTTGGACTCTGTTTTTCTCCTTTTTCTGACCACYAAAGAAGGTTAAACAGTCATGCATTAAGGTCATGAATTAATGACACCATTTAGGTAGGCAAAGCTGTTCTGAGTTCCACTGAGAATTACCTTTTAAAATAGCTGTGACCACATTACACATGGTGTAGGCCACAGGACACTTCTCCACTGAAAAGAAACCCAAATAAGGGTTTCATTAGAAAGCTATAAACTTCACACAGGCAAACTCAACTAACTTAATAAAACAACAGGCCATTTAAAATAAATGTATAAGGTTCTTGAGGGAATGTGTATTTGCTATGCAGTAAAGTTGTAACACTTTTAATGCAGAATGCTTTCTAACTTTGTGTGCCACCTTAAAACACCCAAAAAGTGTTTCAGGAATGCATATTCACCCCATTTGTGCAAAAAAAGAATGAAGGACCGCAAGAAAGGCATGGAAAGGTGGTGATATCCCAAATCAACTTCTGCTTTTGAAGATGTTCATATAAATAATTGCAAAGTTTGCTTCGAAATGCTGGTCTTGCCCTTTTATACTCGATTTCAATACATGATGGAGATAAAGAGTGCACAAAACACCCCACTTYTGCAGACATCTGCTCTGCTATTGTCAGAGGTCTATCTAAAATATTAAACTGAGAACTGAAGTACACTTTCAAGCAGTCTCCCATTTGGTTGACTCATTAATTGTTAGTGTTCTGCCTGGCATAAAACTTTGCTAAGACTTTCTCAGATGTACTGGAATGAGATTCAGGGCATAGTGCAAGCCATACACTGTTTGCAGCAGGCAGAGTAGGTGAAGGCAAGGGAAAAGTCTTCGCCTGCACAGAATGTCAGCAATACCATCTTATTTTGGATGAGACTATTGCCCTTCATTTGTTTTATTTACAAAACCACTGACACCCTTACACGCAGACCTGATCTGGCAGGGGTCTGACCACAAACCTGGAATTAGAGATCTTCTGTTAGTGGGGTGCATTCTTTAGCCAAGAAGTCCTGTTGAGAAGCTGCAGGAATGAAACAGAGAGCCCTCAAAGAAATTACTTTAGGTTTTATAATGCCACTTTCCATACCTCAAATGTGAGACGCAACAATGATTCAAAGAAAAAGTCTAAGCAGAGAGAACCTGAAGGAACCTGTCCCACCTTATTTGGCTCCAGAATGAGCAATTGTTGAACCAAAGTAAACAGATTGTGCTTGCCCCATCTTGCTGTAATACAGACTGTACTATGCAAATTATCTTTAGGCCCACACACATACACTAATAACACAGGAAATATCATCTARGGCAATCTAATTTACTGTTACTGAATCAGCCTAGAATTTTCACAACTTTTAAAGAGTTTCACAGCTGGGAAGTGACGTTGGAATATAAACTAATATCTGATAACCTGATGTTACTTTTACCTATGCATACCATTCTACTTCCAAATTTGATTTTGAAACGGTTTATATTTATAGGTTACATGAGAAAGGTTAGAAAATGGGATTTCTTAGCTGTTTGAATCTGGATATTTTATCTTACTAACTAATACTGTAGTCTATAAATTGCCTGCAATATGTTAGTTTTCAAAAAATAGTTTGGYAACATTRATGTAGACTCATTGAKAAATTTTTACCTTTCCCTGTAAATTYGCTCACACTCTTACCAGTTCTCGGAGGACTTGTTGGGGTGCATTTGGCCATCATTAACTCTGACTGTGAGTTTTACTGCCCACTGTCCATGCATCCCTGGAGCATGGATTTAGGTGCACACAAGGTAGCAGGTGCAGCTCAGCAGGGAGTGGTAAGGTGGGTGGAAGGTCTTGCCTACATGGCATGTCGGAAATGATGTAATTTTGGGTGTGTGAAATTTGCTAAATAGGTTTAGTCCAGCATTATTCTAGTACTCAAGTGCCTAAATGACCGTTTAAACATGTAGGACATTTATTAAAAAAAAAAAAATCCACCTAATCTGTTTAGGTGCCTGGAATAGCAAAGGTAATATTTTGGACATCAGGATAAATTCCAGCCTTTCAGACTGAAGGGAAGGCACTGAGGAAGTAAATCTCAATGTCATGCAGCAAGAGATACCTCAAGGTAATGCCAACTGTCTTATGCCAAAGTCACAAACTAGGACACACAAATTAGAAATAGATGAATATTCTTTCTCTTTCAGGGCCATACTCTCATTCTCTGGCACCCATTTTCTGGCAGGAAGTTTGAGAGACATTTTTCTCACACATTTGGCTCAAATATTACTCCTCTAACTTTCATTCCAGCTCTTGAATGGGCTTCCTCTAATTTCCACAGATCTTTGTACATCTGGAGCACAAGAAGCTAAATGTCTAATTTCTGCTGCTAGCTTAGCAGGAAAAACCATTTATCCCATCATCAGGTAATCATCATAAAATAAATACCCTTTTTTGAGGGAAAAATCCCACAGTAACTGCATGCAGAAATCAAAATACACAGGGCTCAAATGAAAACATAGCTCTGGACCACTCTACAGTTAAAAGAGATGATTGAAAGATAATTATGTGGGAGAGGAATGTTTCTTTGTAGAAGTAGATTTGGTGGACTAAGTTCAATAACCTAAAATTAGGACATGGCTACAGCTGGAAGAGAAAGAAGAAGAAAATTGTATTAAGCACAAAACCAGAGTGTGGATGGTACTCAAAGGCACCGTGTTTCTGCAGGAAGATTATTTTTTCATAGTGAAAAAAGAGAAAAAGTCAATGAATCTGTAATATCAGTGGAGAATGGAATGGAAACTATCATGAAGGGATTTTGGACACATGAAAAAGGGCCAGATTATTGCTGGACTTTGTGATGTAAAGAGAGGGAGAAGTGCTCCAACTTTATAACCAGGAAACKACAACAACATGTGTTGGGTTGTTTTGAGGAGCCCTTAGGTCAGATGGCACATTCAGAGGGAAGGAAGAAGGGAAATGATCTGTCTTGTGCTGCAGACATTACGTTCATTTCTGGGAGTACGTACGAGGGGTGAGTAGACTTCAGGGACAAGTGTGTCTTTGTGCGCTCAGCTGCAGGGATATTGCTGCTATTATTTGACACTGCAAAGTATTACACACATTTCATACATTTACACAACATATATGTGTGTACACACTCAACAATGTATAGTACCTACACAGGTACACATACATGTGGCCACACACACACACACACACACAAACACACACACACATATATATGTATGTAAAAACCCCATAAATGTGCTTTCTCTCTGGAAGAATTTTTTTATAATTTAGAAGAATTTTCATTTATATATATTCTACCTTCTAAACATGGATCATCATTTTTGATTTTTGAAATTTCTGTAGAAACATTTAGTTCAGATTTTTTGGTTCATTTCTTCTCAGTAGGTTAATAACAATTGTTCTAGTCCCCATTTGATTTATCTCTACTTATTTTTACACAAYTTTTCACATTTCAAATATGTATCTCAGCAACAATAATTAACTGATTCAGAATGTTTAATTGTTAAACTAAGTGGAATTCTTTATGTGCAGTAATATCTGAATGTGCCACTCAACTTTAATTTCACYTTTGGTAAAAGAATATTCTCAGGAGTTATTTCCCCATTACTATTTTTTGAAATAGTTTGGCTCAATTTAGACTAGGTTTTTTTATACTGAAGAAGATATTCCTCAGTAACCACAATTAAAACAATAAAACAAATTAAGCAAATGCTCTCTAGAGTACCAGATTCTGAGMCAACTGTTCTTGGTGAAGTGTATGGACTGTGCTGGCATTGGGCATATGGAGGCTGTTAGAAAGGACTTTTGAAAAAAGCACAGCACTATTGTTATCTATCACACTGAGACAAAGCTGGGTTTGGGAACTCTACAGTGTTTATAGGTGGGCAGAGGTGGAACACTGAATGAATAAAATGCCACACTTTATGTGGTGCAGTGGATTTAGGTAAGCTGCAAATGTCTCTGTAGTGTTATGTGGAGTCATGGTGTCACTAGATGTAGAGGGACTTGCTCCATAGCCATGTTTCCAGGGTGGGCTTCTGTGCAGACCACCCCACATGGCAGGGAAGGTCCACCTGTGGAACTTCTATGAATTCCTGTCATGTGGATGCTGAGAGTAACACAACCAGTCTGACACAGCATCGTGTGTAATGGTGCCCACAATGACATGGGAAAATTATCCTTCAAGGCACTGCCACAAATGAAACCATCCACTTTGATAAGCACTCCCCCTGCATGAATGAGGGATCCACTGAGCAGCCTCATATTGTATACAATCAATAAAAACAACAAAAACCAAAAATACAATCAATAAATACAACAAAAAACCCMAAAAAAMCCCAACAAAACCAAAACCAGCCCCCCTTTTTTTCGTTTGTTTTTGTCTGAGTGTTATAATACAAAAATACAAACCTTATTAAAATTGTACCGCTTTCCTAAGACAAAATAATTTTGGGAGAGTAAAAGGCATATCTATGACTAGTAAAGGAAAATTAGACTTTTGACTATTTTTTAAACGAGTATTCAAATGTAATCAGTAGTTTTTCAGAAAAAAATTGCTTTTCAACAGACAAGGACTTCCCCTTGCACTGTTTTGTATCTAGTGAAATGCTCACATTGTTTCTATTCTTTTGTTAATTGTTAGGAGGAACCCTGTTTGTATTTTCACTGCTGTAACTGGGATGTCTTGTTCTTCTGTAAGAACTCAGGATTGTTTGCTTGGCAGACTCTTGGGCTTTTCAACTAATGCACAAGTAAGATAAGAATAATCAACCTAAATATTTACATTGGATATTTCCAATGKTTAGTTCCAAATTACAGTTTTCCAAGGGGCTGGAAAAGACACTGCGCAGCAGACTGAAGTGTATATCTTTAAAGTCTTTCAGTTGTTATTGTTCTCATTCAAACTGTGACACTGAAAACCTTTACTTAATGACATACCCCAAAAGGCAGGCAGACTTGTGGATGTCTATTTGCTTCTAATAAAATAGCATTGGTGAGATCAGAAGTGCTAACTGCTCAGTGCTCCCTCTCCATTCCTATGCTATTTTCTTCCTGTGAAAGTTATTAACCACATACACTACATCTTCCTCATGAGCACTTTAAACGAGTTCTGTAGCAGCAGACCGCACCAAGCACATTCAGAATTTCAAACTGCTTAAACTTAGACTAAAAAGACAAAAAGTGCCTTTTTTTTTTTTACAATTTCCTTATTAAAGGAGAGATCACAAACCAGACACTTTATGCTAACATTYAAATATCCCATGTGTGAAGAAATCAGCCTGCAGAGACACAGGCAGCGAGCGTGTGGCACCTAGGTCTCTGCAAAAAAAAATGTCTGTTTTCAGGAAACTGTGTAAGATTTGAAATACTCTGTCTTTTCAGCAATTTTACTGCTACATACAGAATATTTTATCAAGATAAAAGCTACCAGAAAGGAATTTAATTATAAGGTCAATAGGAATTGGACACACATTGCTAGATGGTGCAATAATGTCTATTAATTGCTAAATGTATTTGAACAATTTAACCTGGGCACATAACCCATTTCCACTCAGAAGTAGCCTGTGCTAAACTCTACAGTGGAATAATAATATGATTTTTCTCRCAGTGCTGCTTCTTAATACTCTTTCTCATTCCTTCTGCAGGAGGGGGCTGACAGCGCTCAGCCATTCTTGAGATATTTTTCCATAATTCTCATGGCCAATTTTGTAAAATTTGGAAGAGGATGAAGTAAATTAGGGGTAGTGCTTCAGCAGAAATAGATATCTCAATAATTACCCCTGAAATGGTGTTTGCTTCCATTAAACTGAAACCCTTCTGTTCATTCATTATTATCTTTACCACCCTTCAAGTGTGCAATTTCAAAGCTACTGTCTGACAGTCAGCTATTTTCTTATGTTGTATTTTTGTCCTCTGAGAAATTAATTTTATTCTTGTATACAGCATGTCTGCTCTCATTGCCTTAAAACATGCARTATGTTGTTCGATCATTTGACAGTGAATTAGTCTGTATTCCTGTGAATGCTGCTCGGTGCCCATTCCTCCCAAATTACAGCGAACAATACATGTCACTGCCAGATTATGCCTTCAAGCAAGAGCCAAATGGACCCATCACAGCAGCACTTGAAGAATTTGTAGTGCTCTGAGTGAATTCTGACTTAAATATCCCAGTTTGTAGTGGGTCAGATTGCACTTCAGGAAGGAGGTGCTGGTCAGACTTTTGTGTGCCAGCATGTCCTTTGGTGAGGTGTTATTGATGTTACTTCTCAGGTTTTAATCTGTCTCAAAAAAGTTTAAATTTTGGTTATTGTTTCATTATAATTTTCTTATAGTCTCTTTCTAGAGATAATATCTTATTCAAGTTGTTTCTCTCTGTTTCCATAAAAGAGATTCTTATAATTTCTCTGTTTTAGTACTTAAGTTTTTGTTTCCTCAGCAGAGTGAAATTAAGTAAAGACAYCTCCTTTCCATTACCACTTCCACGGACTGTTTGACTTATCAGATTGCCTGAATTAATCTTATTAATTAGGTTCTCAAATAGGACAGTGATAAAGGTCATGAAAGAAGCCAGAGAGAATGGCAGTATCTAACCAATAATAACACCAGAAATATATATTTTAATTTTAAAAGACATATATAAAACCAAGTGCGTCACCGGTACAAACCTGTGARTGTTTATATGCTGTAGCTGAGAAATCAAACATTGGATATTTGATTTAAAACCTTTGAAGACTTGTTCAATCAATTAAAGTGATTGCATTTGTTTTGAAAGAATGAGGAGAATGTCATGTATAGTAAGGAGCAAACCCCATTTTTGAGTGACACTTTTCTATGAAACTTCTTCAAAAGAAAATTCTTCAGTCTGAAATAAGTTTATATGATTTTTAGACATCCTACCCTGCTTACATGGGAAAGACTGCTTACCAGGCTTCTGAAAAAGAATGCCAAAGTTGTGCAGAGAAAAAGTCAAAATGATATTGAATTTATTTTTTTTTCCATTTAAAATGCAAATTGTTTTATTTTGACAGAATATGTACAGATGATAAAACCATGCAGTGACCCAATTTTAACTATTGAGGTCTAATACATGTGCAGAATTTTAAAGCAGGAAGCCTGAGTATACACAGAAATCCAACCAACCAACCAATGAACCAAATACTTTGTTTTCAGGGCCAAAATTTTGTCTGCTGTGCTGTCTATGAATGCTGTGTTGTCTTTGCTGAAACCACTGTGGGAGATTCTTTCTCCATGTCAGAAGTTGTGATGCAGAACAGATGCTGAGACATAATATATCCACCCATAAATCCTTAAACTAAGAGCTGTGACCAATAATACTCTCTGTGCAGGAGTCTGTTCTCCTATGCAGTTTCCTTACTCAGAGGCCAAATCTGTGTCCCATTTCTGTAACCTTGTGACTGAGAGGTGGAATGCAAACCTGAGCCACGCAGTTCCAAAGGAGTTCTATAGTACCCCTGAAATCTCTCTTTGTAGCTTGCTTCTACCCTTAAGTAGCGAAATCTGGAGAATTCAGTTCCTTYCTGGGGATGTGGACAGTTGCACAAGAAATACAGTTATGTGAATTTGTTCCCGTTTGAATATAAAACTCTACAAATTAGATCTATTCCCTAAGCTCAAATTCCATTATTAAAATAAGTCAGCTGGGAGAGGATCCAGTGTATTAATATTAACATAAGAACACAAGGCCTTCTGGGTTGTATCCATATTCCCAAGAGTGCAGTCTGTACTCTCTGCACAGCTGAAAGTCCCTCCTCCCCTGAAGCCARCTACTTCAGAAATAGAGAAAATGGCTGATATATTTAAGGATGAACTTGCATAGCTGGATAATGTTGACACTCCTGTCCTAGACTGTGATCTCAGCGTAAAAGACTGCTGCAGAAAAGAGGATCAACATTCGTACACAATTGCATGGGATGACTGATGACAGGTTCACTTGCATCAGAATGGTATTGGCACTCTCACATATGAATGAGTTTCTGAAAGCCTAATCTTGTGGCTGTCTTGAAAAAAAAAGCCTTAATATGAAGTCTCAAGCTGTGCCAAGGGATATTAGGATATAGGCTGGATATTAGGAAAAAGGTTTTCATGGAAAGAGTGATAAAGTTCTGGAATGGTCTGCCCAGTGAGRTGGTGGAGTCACCATCCCTGGATGTGTTTACAAAAGACTGGATGTGGCACTCCGTGCCATGGTCTAGTTGAGATGTTGCCACTGGGTTGGACTCAATGATTTTGAAGGTCTCTTCCAACCTTGTGATTCTGTGAATTCTGTGATCAGTATATGGTTTCTGCAATATGTCCAGGTAAAAGTGGTATAAAAAATCCTCTTGGTTTAAGGCTTATGCTGCTAAGCATTAATGTTGATGACGATTTAAATGAGTAATCCACTRTGAGAGAGATGAGAAAATAAAACTGTTTAATAAAACAGGAAACTGCTAAAACTCAGGGAGATCCCACTTGGAAAAGCTATAAAAGTAATTCTGACCCCACTTTCATTCAAAACAAAAGCAAATGTGGATCTCTTTGAGGAATTCAGTATGTRTGTGTGGAGGTGGATAGGTATTGCTTCAGAGGGTGTGAGAAGTTTAGTGCAGGAGAAAAGGCAGAACATAACAGCATTGTKCTGGCCTCTTTCACAAAATCCACAGTTTTGCAGCTGCTTGTACAAACAAAAAAATCCATGTGTTAAGCTGTAATACGTATTTACTCAAATTGATAGTACCTACAGTGATTGTTTTGAATGGATGACATCAAGATTTTATGTTGTTAGAAGTCATGTTTGCAAGGAGTCTTGAAGTGCACAGCTAAAGATAAAGGGTAGCCCTAGCAACGGTAGTCCCTTGCCACTATTTTTTCTGTTAGGTTACTGCTTTACACACAGCACTCCTAAATCCACCTCTTAAGACAGTTTTATGGGATATCTCTAAATTTGGCCTTTTTAACTATATAGTTACCTATTTCAGTCCTGTTTTAATTTATGCCTTAAAACCAGTCAAACAGGTATCTAATACATACCTGCTAAGTATTATGGCTTTTATTGACAATACTTCACCACCTGCACACATCCACAGCATTAATTTGACATAATCATCCAGCCTTGTTCAGAGAAAAAAARCTCAGGGGTGAAAAGCTGCTTTCCAGATCATCCAAATAATAATTACAACTCCCTTGATTTTCAGCATGGCCTCATTTTACTCTAAATCTTTTCTAGAAGAGACTGTTTGCAAACCATCTTGAAATATCTGTGGCCATATTTTTCAAATACTAAAAACAGAGCAGTGCTARCATAAACATGCCCTTCTCTAGGGCTGCTGAGGATGTATGTGATTTCCTGAGCACATCCTGAGCTTGAATCCGCTCACTCACCAGCTGATAAAGTAACCTGGCAATTTTGAAATTAAATAGCAGCATTTAAATAGGTTCCTTTAAAACAGGAATACTAAGATATACATCTATTTGAGATATTTTGTTGATTTTTATTTGTGTCAATAGCAATCCTTGTTGTATTGGAAAATCAAAATAAAAGAAAAATGCTCACAYAGAGTTGGAATAATGCATAGACTGAGCTGAAATATCTACTGCTGGGCTAAATGACCAGCAGTGAAAGACACAGTAGCTTCACAAAATCCTGTTTAAACATTAAAAATGGAGAGGAAATATTTAACATGGTAAGAGAYGTCATAACTGGGGAGAATTGGAAAAAATTAAGAAAAGTATATATGGAACAAAATATCAGTAAGAACTTGCTGTCCATCATACTCTTCAAGTGTTTGATTTTGCTATTTTTTCAATGGATATTTCTTTAAGATCAAAGGAATACAATGCATTTTGGTTTAGCTGCTGAATTTGCCATCCAGCATTTTGTGGCGATTCCTACACAGAGGTACAGAAGAGAGGAAGCATAGTCAGAAAACTGTGCTTGTGGAAAATTTCTAATCAAATATGAGTGTACATATCTATTTCCACCAGGAATCTAAATAACCATTTGCCTCTGAATCACTAACATCCGGCAAAGATTCTTGTGCTGGTTACTTGTCCAGCTGTACAGATTATTCAGACATTCATTATCAAACTTTTCCTACATGGATGGCCGGAGACTTAGACATATCTGCACACAGACATGAGAGGGAATATTGCTATGAAAGCAATTTAAAGATTAAAACTGCACATTACTACAGTGTAGTAATAAGTGTAATGAAACAAGGCCGGTGTGAATACATTTACAAACCACTCCTCAAACATCAGTAAACACAAACATGAGTGCCACATGAGCTGCTGCTATTTATGAAGACATATGTTGCATGCAAYTTTTCCTCCTTACACTCGATATCTTGCTCGTCAGAAGTTCTTGTGAGACAGAYCCAAGCAAAACCAGCTGTGGGTCTTTTAAAATTCAACATATGGGTATAAGTTTGGGAGCATCTGAAATGGAAATTAGTGTCTTACCTTTGCAGAGAAGTTAATATGGAAGGTGACATCAGCCTCTTTGCTAATTTACATGTCAAATTCCCAGTTAGCCTCTTTGCACAGGAAAAAGTCCTATTTCTGTTTGAAAGGCCCCTGAAGAACTCATACCTTCTGTTTTTAAGTGTTTCTGATGATTTCATGTTAGAATGGAGAGAGACATAATATGGCAAATTGTATCTGAAATATGAAAGTGAGCTATGTTTTTGGCTGYACAATAGTATAACCATCACAGAGTAAAATATCCTAAATAAATATTTTGGATGGGTAAATTAAATAACAACTTATTAATGCAGACAAGCACATGACAACTGGATTTATTTCTAGCTTCCTCTGAAAGCTTTGAAGCATATGTCTATTTGAGGCATATTTCACTTTATCATAATTACTTAGCATGCTTTATATGTGATAATTTCTTATTTTGCTGTTTGGTATATGTCCCATTTCACAAATTGTAGGATGAAAAGTTCTCTGCTTGGGAGAGTGTGCAGTACACATCAGACCCTTCTCTTGAACAAGAGTCTTACTGCAMAAGGAGAGAAAATGCAAGTAGACTGAAATAGCATTAGAGCAARGGACAAATCAGGCAGAGATATGATGGGCTAAAAGCACTGAAGATGCATCAGTAAAGAATCTGGTGTCTCATATATAAAGAATGTGGTATCTCAATGACAAAAAAAAAAACTTTTTGGGAAAAAAAAAAAACCATGCAAGAGACAGACTTTTGTATCTCACAATCAGAAGCCTCAGAAGTTTAGAAGACTAGCTGAGAGAAACAGATCACTTAGTGCAAATAATAAATTCAGCTGAGGAGAAGCACTGATTGTTAGAATATGATTGGCACTGGCTCTGGGGACAGATGTCCYCCTGCCCTCCCAGCTGGAAAGGCTGACTGGGTGGAGCTTCTTTAGAAAACTGGCTGCTGCCATTGTACAGCTGAAAGAAGAGTGGACATGCAGAGGTAAATTTTCAAAGCAGCGTGTTTATAAACTACCCATTGACTAATAGTGGCAATTGTTAGTGAACCTCCTGCACATCCCTTTGAAAACCTACTTGGTTTSTCTGAGGTGATATTTCACCATTTATGCCAGAAAAGTGTTTTCCAAGATAGAGGTGGGCCATTCTTGACAATGGATAAAATGGGTGATCTCGGGAACCCTTTGGCTTTTTAAAGAGCCGTGTGAGGTCTCTCATACTACAATTCACATTCAGTTTAGTTGTTTTGTCTTCTCACAAGATCAAAGAATTTTTTGTTATGTCATCACACATGACATGGGTAATGAAAGCTTTGAGAAGCTAGAACTGACAGTTTCCAGCATGGCCTCTCATTCTGTAGCTTTTCAGTATCCTCATTTATATGGGGGCAACATGGGGGAAATGATTAATGATTAAGAATCCTTCATGATTAAGAATCCTTCACCTGGCAATCCTTGAACTCTCACCATTGTGAGCTGAGAACAAGCATAACCTCACTATTATTATGCCTTACCCTGTATACTTACAATGAATAGATCACAACTCTTAAGTGTTTCCTCACTATTGCTTTGAAAAGTGCTGGAGCATTTGTGAGCTAGTTATAAATCAAGTAARTGTAAAGTTTTGAATCCCATGCAAAAATCTCTGGAGTAAACATCACACAACAAAAAAGAGGATTGATTCAAATTTTTAAACAATTCCACTAGCACGTTCTTGAACACATTGCTGTCTAAACATGTCTTGACTGTCTGTCTGGAAATTAGTAACATCAGATTGTGGCTAAATCTCGCATGAATCATGACACAAGAATASCTATTATTTATTATAGGTTTTTTGGGTGGTTTTTTTTTTTTCCATTTTATTTTCCCCCCTTCTTTTTCTTTTGTTCCCAGCAGTCTCTCTAAGGTGTGCTAACAATTACACAAGACAATGCATAGCAAAACAGCAGTTATCAAGGAATGAAGGAGTTATAATTTTTGCTGCAGTTAAAATTATGCATTACACTGTCTCACGTATTGGAAACAACTCTCTTGCCTCTATGTGCATTTTTCTTGTTCTCGGTGTCACAGGAGAAAATAAAATATGAGGTTATACATTTTCACAGCATCCACCAGCTTAAATGTGATTCAATCAATTACATTTTGGCTGTGGTTTTGAGGTGTGTGTCTAATTCTGGTGATGAGGTTTGTAGTGGCACAGGTGCTGCTTGAATTTTTACATGTGCAGTGTTAAATTTTTCTGGGCGTATCTCCAGAAAAGTGGTCTTTGTGTTTGTATTACCTGGAACTGAGCCAATGTGAGGCCATGAGTGAGATGCAACTCAGAAAAAGAGACTGGATATATTGTGCAAATACAGTAGAAAGAATTCCATTCTGAGTGGTGATCAATATTGTGTTGTATGTCAAGTAGGTATATGCATTTCTATTCTAATGTCTACAAATATTTAGAAATCTTTTTGTTTCATACCGAGATGGGTAACCAAGTATCAAAATACTTGTTTGAAAATAAACAGAATAATTTGGGAATTAGAATCGTAGCAAAGTGAGAATTTCAGTGCCATGACACATAACTTTGAATTTAGCATAAAATATTAAATTATTATATACTGATATTCTGCAAGCAAAAGCTTTTGTCTCAATTTGATATTAATCTGTGTCCTTCCCAGCTGTTGTAACATGGAAATACAGTTTCATAGCTTCATGTCTTGTTTCTCTCTGCACAAGTAGTGTCAACTTCCCATGATAGATAAATTTCTGGAAATTCTGTGAATGTAACATGTAGGAAATTTGAAACCATTATGGGAAAATAAGAGTAACAGCAAACCTATAGAGTAARGGTCATTGAACAGCTGAGAGCCAACTTTGCTTGACTTTGCTTACTTATAAACACTTTTTTTGAAGGAAAATAATTACATCCTAATTTTACATTTTTAAAAATTCGGTCCAGAAAAATATAATCTTTGGTAAGAAATATACGAAGTATTTTGAAGGATTGAGTTCAAAAGTTTAGGTTGCTTGCAATAGAATTTCACTGCACAAAGAATGCCAATTAAAGCTTCATTAAAACCCAAACACAACCTGTCTTTTACAAAAGTGATGTCCTGGGTAGTTTAAAAACATAGCATAGCAATCTTGGAAATACAAATATAGAATTGTATTTTCAAATTAATTTATTGCTTCTGTTAAATCCTTCAGTGTCACTAGATTGTTGACACAGTTGATAGTTTCATATTGTTAGCCATATGAAAGATGTTTTTGAGATGGAAAGAGTGCTGTTCAGTCACAGGCTTTAAAAGAATATCYTAATATTACATTGAAGGAAAGGATTGCTTTTTTACAGGTTGAATAGCTGAAAAGACATTGGGGGTGCTGTTTCTCAACAATCTTAGAAGACACTCATGGGAGAGCAGTTGCAGGGCTGCTAAGGAAGCTGAATGGATATCATAAAATCATTTTCCATATATTGTTTCTTCTGTGATGTGAACACAAGAAGTTTGAAGAAAGAATACTTGGTTTCTCATGTTGTTTAAGAATAGTATTATTAGTTTGGGGAATGAACATAACCAGAGCATGTTAATAATTTCTTTCCCAGTTTTCTCCCATTAAGCTGCCACGAACAACCTTTCTTTAAAAGTTCAAATTTCGTTTACAGAGGCTAAATTGAGAAACATTGAACAGCTCCCACGTCCATGATTTTTTAATGCCAGTTCCTCTGTGGAAACAGTTTAGCTGTATAATTTGACATAGTCTGAATGTCAGTGCAAACATACCACAAATACTGAGTGACTGTTTAACTAAAAAAAACGTGGAGTGTACTTTGAAAAATTTATTAACAATCTTTCACTCTTGAGTGTTTTTATAAACTGTTTCCCAGTGAAAATGAGATGGTCCCTTAAATTGAAAAGTGATTAATTATACAAACTATGTGACAGAAATGTTTATCATTATAAAAGAAAAACATTTACAGAGCGATTTCAGTAGTTTATAGTAAGGAAAGATAATTAATAGTTTGTTGCTATTCTATGATTTTTCAGTGAGATAATCCATAGCTGGTGGTTTAGGCCATAGTTTCTATTTTTCAGCTCACCAAACATAAGAAACCTACACTGGGTGGTTTATCTTGAAAGCAAATATCTTTCTGTTTTTCATTATTCAGATGATAGAGAGGAGAGATCTTTGTGCTCTGTAGGAAAGCCTTAATGTAGCATATAGTCCTAAAGTAGCAGGAGAWACAGCAGAGTGCTTTTACACCACTCTGATCTTGCATTTAATGCACACAGAGTTTGCAGAAAATTCCTTATAATAGTGATAAGTGTGAAGATTTTGTAGAAAACAGCTCTATGTTCTGAAGGGTTCAGAGGGTAGGACTCTCTTAGAAGGAACAGATCCCAGCAAGCCCTGTGCTCCCAAAATCTCAGACTACACTGTTGTCTCCCAGGCAGTCCTAGGTGTTCTTGACCCTGTGCTGTGGAGCAATTCCTGAGCATGCTCTGGTACTGCTGGTCAAAGTAACAGCAAAAATTCAAGTCCCTGGTCCTTGCACTCCAGGTATTCAGACTCTGGTTTGAATGATTTCTCAGAAGGGAATCTCCATGACGACTCTTCCTTCAGGAAAATGGGAAGGGGAAAATGGGAAGGGGAAAATAGCTTTTAGTGAAAACTGATAGTGATTTTGTCAATGTGTGTCTCAGCTGGCATCATACACAGGACAGTAATTGAAGGTTGTCCCCTCTCTTTCTTTTCCTCCTCTAGAAAGGTCACTGTGCAGTGTAATGTGATGACATGACTCTTGATCTCCTGAAAGTAATCATATTGCTGCCTCATCTTCACTGTGGCCTCTTGTGACTGTGCCTGAATTTAGTCCCACTATGATTTCAGTTTAAACAGATGGAGTTTGCTAAAAGACCTTTGAAGACTGGCTTACCTGTTTTGATGGAGAACATAATGAAAGAACCTGCTCACAGGTTCAAGTGCACAGCAATTCTGTSATGGTCCATAAATCTGTGATATCATGTCCATCGGTTTAAAACAATGGACAAAATTTATTGGATGCCAGAGAGAGAAAGCTCACAGAACAATAGAAAGCTGTCAGTGGTCTGCTTTCAACTAGACAATTGACAGCACTGCCAATGTTTTTGCATGCAGAAATGGATAGTAAAAGAGTTCTGAAATGAACATCAAAAACCATAAGAGGCTCAGAAGCTTTCAGTAGAAGGAATTACTGAAAGTATTGGGACTTATTAGAAAGGTAACCAGAAAAAGGTGAAAAGGTGAGTTATGTAATGAATCATATTGAGGAAATAAAATGGGAGCTCTCATTAAGTCTTTATAATAAAGTCATCTGACATAAAAGATCGAGGGGCATTTAATGACAGGCACCAGATCTAACACTTAATAAACAAAATACCTTTTTTTTATTACCTTGTAAACACCGTTGTAACAGAATGTTACTGAGGCCATGAGCTTAGCAGATTCYAAGGAGAAGCAGACTTCGTATGGGAACATAGGCCACAATGCTAGCTGGGAAAGCTTATTTTTTKAAGGAAAGCAGCCCTTCCACTCCTCATGAATTAAGTAAAGCCATTGGAAGAAATTTTTACTTTGTGGTCTGACATGGGGCAGTACTTCTGTTTCTATGGAACAAATTTGTCATGGACTTAGCCGTTCACTCAGTGATCAAGCCAATGTGTCTTGTGAAGTTGTCACCTCTGAGATGGGAGATCCTGACCTTCAGGTTACACTCAGTAACTAAACTTTGCTGCTAGTCCAGCACAAAACGTGGCCTAAGTGAAACAGTTCTCATGTTATATTTCAGCAAACCTAGGGACAGTGCTAGTCTTCCTTGCAAGTTACTTCACTCAGATGAGTCTCACCAACCTCCCTACWCTGACTGAGATGTGCAAAGCTGTTTGACCCACCTCTTTCCCCTTTCAGAAACACTTTTATTTCCCCAGTGGTTTATAAGTTAAAAAGTAAAAAATCCAAACTCGGAGTAATTCCAAGTTAAATAATCAAATGCAGACTTGTTAATAGTATATATATGAATAATATTGCAATATATGTATATAATGTGTATTCTCACAGATGARCACATAGCTATGTATATACAAATCTGTATTCATTCATATATATGTATATTACTTGTGCATGGGAATATATATACACCGAAAACTTTACCTTCCCACCAATTTCTTGAATGCCATTTATAAATACAATTAATTTATATTATAGTTCAACTTCATCAATGTGAAAAATCMCCTTAAGACACACTGACTTTGTAAGCAACTCCTCTGAACACAGGACTGCAGATGCCAAGTGTTGTTTCACGGAGATAGGGTGTGCAACTTGAATTTAGTAATATTTTAAAAAAATAACTCTGTCCCAGAGGAAGAAATTATTTCTCTTGCAAAATCAGCAGTGTCAAGAAACAAATGTTGTGAGGTGACAGTTACATAGCTTATTTGTTATGAGGTTTATTTTGAATGCCTGTCTTTTAATTTTTCTATTTCTCTTAGGCAAGTCACTACATGCTAGCTGAGATGGAAAAACTGGGCTTTTTGGARTAACAGTCTAAAAATAAACCTTTTTTTTCTCCCTTTTTTTTYCACACAATTACCTACAGAATTTGTACAACCACTTAAGACTGAGAAAAAATTACACAMTTATCGAGTCATAAATAAGGAGAGTCCTTGCTTTGAGTTCATTTTGGGTTCAAGCCCTTATTTCCCAGGTGGATGAAATTCTATGAGACCCAAAAGAAAAAAAAAAGAAAAAGGTTGCTCTTAAAACAAGCAAGTCTCAAGAAGCAAAACAGTTTAACATTGGATCTCTCCTTCAATAGCAAAAACACATGCCCAGAGTGAGTGCCCATGCCTCCATTCTAACAATGCAAGGAGGTTTTGAAGGATGTTTATTATTCCCAGGAATAGAGGGCAGGAAAAGATGTTGTGCTTTCTCTCTGCTCAGAGACACTATGACTGACTGTAATAATGACAATTTGGTTAGATGGGAAGGAAAATGGGAACAGGAAAGCCTACAGACATGGCCAAGTACAGCATCAAACCTCTTTCTGGAACCCAGAGAGAGGACACTGGATTGGGCAAAAGTGTGGTGGGATAGAGCAGCCTCAGGRTAATGTTTGTGAAGAAGGTGCTGTGAGCCCTGGCAGGGCTGCAGGACTTGTGGGCAGCTGGAGGTCAAGGAGCCAGGAGGCAGAGGAACAGGGTGCTGAGGAGTGTAGAGTGTAGAGGAGCAGGGTTTCTGAGGAGCTGGGTGCTGAGGAGCAGGGCTCTGAGGAGCAGGGTGCTGAGGAGCAGGGTGCTGAGGAGCAGGGTGCTGAGGGGCAGGGTGCTGAGGAGCAGCATTCTGAGGAGCAGGGTTCTGAGGAGCAGGGTGCTGAGGAGCAGGGTGCTGAGGAACAGGGTGCTGAGGAGCAGGGTGCTGAGGAGCAGGGTGCTGAGGAACAGGGTGCTGAGGAGCTGGGTGCTGAGGAGCAGGAGGCTAAGGAGCAGGGTTTCTGAGGGGCAGGGTGCTGAGGGGCAGGGTTTCTGAGGAGCAGGGTGCTGAGGAGCAGGGTGCTGAGGAGCAGGGTGCTGAAGGGAAGGCTTTCTGTGGAGCAGGGTTTCTGAGGGGCAGGGTTTCTGAGGGGCAGGGTTTCTGAGGAGCAGGGTGCTGAGGAGCAGGGTGCTGAAGGGAAGGGTTTCTGTGGAGCAGGGTTTCTGAGGGGCAGGGTGCTGAGGAGCAGGGTGCTGAAGGGAAGGGTTTCTGAGGGGCAGGGTGCTGAGGAGCAGCATTCTGAGGAGCAGGGTTTCTGAGGAGCAGAGTGCTGAGGAGCAGGGTGCTGAGGGGCAGGGTGCTGAGGAGCAGGAGGCTGGCAGGCTGGTTACACTACAGGAGGATGCTGTTCCAGCAGAAGGCCAGTGAGGCTGGGAGCAGGCTACTGGAGCACAGATTGTTGTCTTTCAGCTCCACATAATCAGACACATTGTGCCTTGGTGCCAGGGTGATGCTTGGCACAGACTGTGGGGACCAATCCTCCATCTCCTGCCCAGGCCCTTGAGGGTGTCCCTGCATGGGCTGGGCTGCATCCTCCAGGAGACCGTGGCTGCTGCTGCAGGAGCTGAGCTGCAGGAGCTGAGCTGCAGGAGCTGAGYCATGGCACTGGGTGMTGGGCAGGTGTCAGGGCTGTCCCTGTGCCCTGCTCTGGTGTGTCCCTGTGCCCTGCTCACCCTCCAGCAGGAGATCCTGGCTTTGGCTCCTCTCTCACAGCCATTCTCCCCTGCTGGGGCAGAGCCGCATGCATCAGCTATGGTCTGGGTTGTTGGCTTTTGAGTTTTAGCCTTTTTTTTTTATTTAGACAAACCTAGACAACTGCTCCATGCATTCTGCTCCCTTTCTGTTTCCTGTCATAAAACACAACTTCATGAATCGGCATGCACTAACTTTTTAAAAATCATYATTCTCTATTTTCTCTGCATCCCTCTCTTGCCTCTCAAACTGAAAAAAACCTGGGCCAAGTTCTCCCAAGTTCTCCAAGTGCTCTCCCCTGTCATTKTTGTTTTACCCATTTGAAGACAATGCTGAGTGGCCACGTGGTTTGCTAGCTTGAATTCACAGGTGTGGGCAGTGTGCTGTGTCAGACACCCAAGAGCATTGCCTCCTGCAAGACCACCCTACAGCCTAATTTTTAGTGATCAGGGGTTACCTCTAAAGCTTTCCAAAAGTCWGTCTGACCATGGACAGTCCAGCTGAAAAAGTTGGATTTTCATAAGGCTCTGAAGTTCAACTCAGGGCTGAATTTAGTACTTTGAGTTTAATACACAGAGAAGGACCATGTGTTGGGGATGATGGAAGACCAAAGCAGGGACAGTGGTGATGACCACCCTCAGCCCCTGCAGGTTGGGTCATGGTGGAGTTGTGCTGGATGCTTCAGAAGCAAACCAAAATGTGAACAGCACAACAGATTTGAACTAACAAATTCATGATGTAGTGGCTAGATAATGCAGAAGAGGAAAGATTACAACTGAGGGAAAGAAAAGGAAAAAAAAAAGGGTGAATTGGCATTATCCTGGCTGTTTATCAGGGCATGAGTCAATGAGGACTGAGGGTATTCTCAGGTGATTTTTTTTCTCAAGGATTTGAGGGTTTCCCAGGTTCAGACATGTGAAAATTACCATGTTAGACCTGACTTTGTCTCTTCTAATGCCTAATGTTGAAAAGTGATGGTGAAAAAGGATGCACACAAATCTACAGYGGTCCAGACCCTTTGATACTTTTGAAATTATTTTTTTTATTGTATTTTACAAATTTCTTTTATTATTTTAATACCAGTATTTTTAATCAGTTTGTGACCCAGAACATAAACATGTACAGTCTGCTTCCCTTGCTGAGTTCTTTTAATAATTGTGCACTTTTTTTTTAGACAAAGGCCACATCAGTGGAATGTATGATGATATAGTGTGAGCTAAGTTTATCATGACAAAAGATACATCAGTTTGATGTATTAACCCAGCACTGCCTTGGAGGCAGTGAATAATTAGTGTAACCTGGTAATGAACAACATAAACTGAACCACAGAGATGGTTGGTCTTATCATCTTATGTTTYTGAAATGCAGAAAGGACACCAGGTTATCATGATCATAGCAGCTGGAGAGTTTGTAGAATGAGCTCATGTGTAAATAGTTGCTCAAAAACACTGTGAACATTTATAAGGCTCATTATTTATCATTAATTATTTAACTGCAGGTCCCCATGTGGGCAGTGAAATCCTGCTGATTTACTACTTATCAGGAATAAATTACCGCTTACAACTTGGGGTTYTCGTGCTTTTCCTTTTGTCATCATAAATAAGCTAAACTAATAAGACTGTTTCCTTCTTCATATTAAACTGACTGCTGGCAAGAGGCTTTTTGGCAAGTGACCTAATGTGAGACAAAATATAGGATTAGTGAAAAATTGTGTATTTTTATGAAAGCTCAGATTGTTTGCAATAGATCTGAGAACTCAGCAAGGGATCAGTACTTGCTTACATTTACAGTGTATTTGTACAGATTTTTGAAACTGCTCATCAGCCACAATTAAAGCCAGATTTTTTTATGAGGAGCAGTTTCAAATTTGCCAGCTAACTGAAGGTATTTTAGTACCTAATTCAGGACCAATAGTGAAATTCTTATTCTGGCATCACTCAGATTCTCAAAACTGCAGCTCAGCTGCTGCCCAACCCTTAAGATACCTCTGCTGCTGCCAGCAAGTCACTGAAGATGCTGCTGGGGGCCACAGTAGAAGTAAATCCTGATGTCCTGTAGCTTTCAGCCCTTCTTCATGATTCAGCCTCAGAAGGACTCAAACCCCATGCAGTCCTCAGTGCATCTTTGGCAGGCCTCCTGCCTGGGCAGGTGTGACCTGAGGGAAGACAGTATGCCACAGCACTGTACCCAAGACACTGGCACCCAGAGCTGCACAGATCATTCACTCATTTACACATACACTCTGCATGCATGTGCACAGAAATTTGCCTAATCCCACAGCCCAGAAGCTGGTGCACTCTGCAGGCAAGCAGGCAGCTCTGATTTGCTTCACTTGGCCAGGATGGCTCAGTAGTCAGCTCAGGGCTGAGCTCTGTCAGGATTTGCATCCCACCACCCTGAGAGCATGCCTTTATTACAGTAGAAGTGCTGGTAAGGTTGGTAACATCTCCTTAGACCTGGCTGCAAACCTCTGCTAACCCAGAAGGGTGTTTGGACAACTAAACCTCACCTAAATCTCTGACCCTCTACAGATGGGCTCCTCTATTATGACTAAAACCCTTCTGATGGGCTCTTTGATACATGATACAGGTTTTATAAAGAGGCTTAAGTTTGTCCCTGTAGAACCCAAGGATGTGTTTATCTGAGCCAAATATTGTGTTTGAAAATGTGATGCCATCTACAGTTATTTTCTTTTATATACATGAAAAATGTGCACAGTATACATGTATTTTTACATGTGCATACATTACACACACACACACACAATTGTATAAAATTATGTTCTATCAGATTAAACTTTTTCTAGGCATRGGTGGAATGCTTTTTTTTTCACTGCAGCTTTTAATGTGCAGCTTTTCATGCACATCTTTATAATTTCTGTGTCAACTACTGCCTATTCTGACACAGTGTTCAAAAAACCTTGGTCCCTAAMTCATCTCGAAAAATTTCCCTTACCTTATAGAACTTGGGAAATCAAGGATTAAGCCAGATGTGCCATTTTAATAGTGTTATTCACACATAAATTACAAGAGGTGTATTTTTAGTTTAATAGATGTGTTAATAGTAAATGAAATATTCTACAGCTGACTCAGTGGCATGTTACAACACTTAGGAGTGAAACAGCAACTCTGCAAAATGAGTGCCTATTTATTTAGGATAACTTGCAAGATGCTTGCAAAATATATTACTCAAACATTTTTTTTTTTTGATTTGTGGTTGGTGTTTTAAAATTTAATTTAATTATATACCTGTGGGACGAAGTGGCTAGTTTTATGTGATTGCAATAAAAATGTCATTCTTGGGACAAATTTTGTATATAAAATTGTTTGGGCCTTCATCAAATATATGTCCATAGTGTGTCATGGTGGACATTGGCAGTATAATCTCAAAAGAAAAATAGTTGCCAAATTGTACTGGAAAATGAGATTTTTTACAAGCAGCCYTAAAAGAGAATTTGTGATATTTCTATTGCTGACTTTAATCTATTTTCTTCCTGTTGATCATAAAGTTTTGGTGCCCTGCTTTCTTCTTCTAAATTCAAAACACATACGCAGCTAAGGGAAAGCAAAACCTGATATATGTGATTTTAACCACTTGCAAATACAGGGAGTTTAGCCCATTCTGCACTCACACGCATGCTGATGTGGGTACCTCTCTCTTATTACCTGTGAAGACACATGCAGGCCATCCCTGTAGAGTTTATCCTCCCACCACAGTCAAATTGATGTGAAAGGTCTTGCCAGTGGGTTATTTAAATCCTGATATTCTGTTCTGGCTTGTCAAGAATGCAGGGTATAAATCTCCTGGCACTTAYCTTTCTACAGTGCCCACTAACATTTTCTACTGCTTCTGTCTGTCCTCATGACATTTCCTGGAGAGCTTAAACTGAAAGTGCTAATTATTAATTTAGGGCTAGATTCTGGCTCCTACAGCCAGAGGCATGCTGTAGGGAATGCAAAGGGACTCCAAATTGTTATATGCACGTTCCCTACCGCTGAGATCCCCACACATCCACTCCTTGACTCACATTAGGAAACCCTCACAATTCTTTTTAACCAAGCCTTTCCACACCAGTTGTTATTTCAGATTGCAAATAAAACATTAGATCGTTAAAGTTTGAAATTTTTTTTTCAAACATTTGCTCAGTTTGAACCATAGGTTGGATTAATCACTGGTGAGAGGGTTTTTTTCACATCACAGAGGGGATTTAGCTCTAGGAGAGATATATTTCATCATCCTGAAGCCCAGTAAGGCTCAGTGTTATTATGTCAGTATAACAGGTTAACTGAGGCATAAAGGTGAAGTGACTTGCCTAAGGTCATGTGATAGATCAGTGGCAGAGCTGTAAATCATAGAATTGCATTCAGAGTCATTTAAATCCCTGAAAAATGCCTTGTTCCATAAGATTTTCTTACTCCCTCTTGTCAAGTATAAATAGTTTAGGCTTCCTTTGGCAAGCAGAAAGCCATCTACTCTTTCACTTAATGGATTCCCAAGATGAAGTGTATTCACTGACCTGGCTGTAACAGAAAAACTCTCAGGTGAAACAGAAGGAGACTGTTTTGTTCAAAACACTCCTTGAATCTCCTGCAACTTMACCATGGATTGACTTACACATTTTTACAAATCTACTTATTTGTTGGGTAGTCAGTTGTTCTTATTTCCCTTGTCATCAAGTCTCTTCCAACAGCAGTGTCCCTTCCTACTTCTCTGCAGTATGAATTACTCTCTCCATTGACAACTTTTCCTATAATAGACTCATYTTTATTTACAGCCACACTCTAAATGCATGCTATGGTAAAGCAGAGATTCTGGTTGTACACAGCTTATTAATTTTGATGGAATAAGCCCCCTAAACATATAAAGAAGCCCTCTGGCTTTCACCATCTCCCCCTTTAAAGCTTTCTCAAGTTCTTGCTCTGAAAACATGTCTGCTCAAGAATTGTTTGAGAGAGTGAAGACGGACTGAGCTATCTACTGCTGATTTTTTAATAGCTCAAATGCTAAATGTATGCAGAAATTTATACAGTGTATGTATTTCACTGTATTCTCTCTTTTCTCTGCCTTAAGAACAAACCAGGCAATTGCACTGAACTCACTTATTTCATTTTTCAATTAGCTTAAAAGTTGATGCCATAAAGTAAACCAGTATGTGAGCATGTCAGCTTTCAACAAAAATGGTTCTTCATAGGGCAGTGAGAAGAAAGACACAGGAGKCTTCTCTAGTGTGTAGTTTTTGCTACGAATTAATGAGATCTTGATGAGTTTTGATTTTTTTCACTAGGAAAGAAGGGGKTATAAACAAAGCCTTGGGGAGGTCAAACAAACATAAAGTTGGTATCAGAGATGCTCACCATTCTCTCAGTTGTTCTGTCCCCATTCAAGGCCAGAGGCTGATGGGTCAAGGGCACCTGACAATGCCAGGCTCCACCAGAGAAGTTTAAATGAAGAGGTCCAGATTATTTGAATAGTGAGTGTATCTGGGTCAGAGAGGTTAGTAGATACTAAGAAGGAGCTAGAAGAAAGGTTTTATTACCTCTTCCCTCTTCTAAAATTCAAGTTTGATTCAGAATGTGGGGATCATTTTATTTGTCCTGTAGTTTCTGACTGCTACAGAAGGAACTTTGAGTTCTGGTTTTGTTCTTTTTCAGCACAATCTGATATTTGATTTTCACCCCTCCTGTACTATCAGGCACATATTTATCTCYTCAGGATTAGTCTAAAGTAATGATTGTATCTTAGACCACTTGGAAAGTGAAAGCACTGCAGAATGGTGATACATGGAACTTACACTGATGCAGCAAAATAAACCTGTATTTAGTGGAGTTAACTTGAAGCTAYGCAGTCCTTAATATTCTGAAGCCTACTTCAGGGACCACATCTCTCCTGCTGAGATAAAGCCACAGTTATGGACAGCAGAAGTGAACAAACTATCATTCTTTTGGTATGAGTATAAATGAGCATTTTCACAAATAWTTTTTATAGGAAACTATTGACYATGGAAATTTRCCAAGACAGGTCAGTCACAGAATACATTTCTTCATGCACTGCTGAAAAAAAAAAGGACACTTATAGAAAAGAGCCAATTATTCTTTTCTCCATGTGTGACTTGTAGGGAGATAGAGAGAGAGACAGAGAGAGAAAGAAAGAATGCWGGCAAAAACCAGGAAGTATTTTTCAGGTGCTTAGTACATCACAGAAATAACAAATTGAGGAAATTACTCACATTTGTAAGCTTGGCACCACATGCTTAACTATTCTTAAAGTTGTTTATTCTCAAACAAAAAAAGAATGAAGTTTATATTGCTTCTCTTGATAGTATTACAAAGGCAGGCTTTGTTACCTTCTTGCAGGCTGAGCCTTAGACAATTATTGTCAATAGACCCCTAATGAAACTGTAATCCTTTATTCAGTGTGTTTGTTTAGTGGCAAAAGCTGCTGGTTATGGAAGGAATTAAGAAACGTCTGTGTCAGTTGAATAGGTTTGCAGGAAATGCACCTTGCAGCAGACAAAGGGMAAACATTTGGATGACTCCCCAAGAATCTCAGCCGTGGCTGAAACACAGATTAGATGCCATCATTGAGAAATTGCTCTAGGTTTAGATACAGTCAACAGCAAACCTTACAAGGCCCATATAAAAACCTGTGCTTCTGTAMAACATGTGCACCATTATTTGTCATTTTGAAAGAAGTTTTAATTTTCCTGAGYTACACGAGCAGAGCCAGGGATTCAGAGTTCAAAAAAATCCCTATTTTAATGTTTATGAGGATCATGGATCCCATTTTTTTTTCTAGTGCTTAATATTTATCCATGGTGTTTTATGACTGAGGAATTTCCCGTTAGAGGCAGAAAACCTTGTTGGATCATTTTTGTTTAGATTTCACAACTTTTAGAATAATTTGCAAAACCAGTAGTCTATGGGGAGGAGTTCTCTGATATGTTCAATTCCACCAGCATTTTAAAAAATAATTACATATTGACCAGCTTAGAAGTCAATCTTATATAGGGTGTACAGAATGGAACTACCTGTAGTTTTAGGAGCTATGGTGAGTCAAAAATACATTTTGACAAGATTAAATGTTTTGAGAATTCAGGCTGAATTAGAAAAATGTAACATCTGCAAAAAATTATGAGAAAACAGTTTGAATTTCTACTCTTCTGTATCTTCTCACAAATCACGGAACATTTTAAGCTGACTAGATCCTCTCTCCCACCATGAGRGGAAATAGCTACTTTTTACAAGAAAATGTAGCAAATTAAAATTTKTACTGACTTAAGAGAGGTGTTCTGTTTTATTTAGCAACTTAACCACCAAAGCAAAGATAATAACTGATTCTTGTGACTTTAAAACCTCAAAATTTCACACTGGACTCCAATGTTCTGTAAAATAGTCCTTTACCTCACGTGACATACCGGGTTTTATCATAAACAAATAAATAATTAATGCTCAGAATTAATGCATAATGATAAAGTTATCCAGATAGGAAATGGAGACAAGCCACTATTTGTACCAGAACTTCAGTTTCTCATGCAGAAGGACTGACAAGTCGTTATGTCTGAAATCCCAGATGGTTTCTCTGGAGCTATGACTTGCACTAAGCTTTATCAAGAGAAAAGCTGAAAAATCCCTTTAAATTGCAGGATTTTTTCTTAATTCCTAGTGGTATTACTGTAATAGAAATAGCAACAATAATAAATCAGATTCTTTTAGTGCCATGTTGGGCATAGACTGAACATATCCTCTAGAGACACAGTGTGGTATTTGCATCATGTTGTAGTCAGAAAGAAGCTGGTGCATTTTCTTCAGAAACTAAGCTCTTTTCTTCATACCTATGAGTGTAATTAATATCTTTTCCTCAAACAACTTCTCAGATTAGTCTGTGGTGAGGCCTAGCTTGCAAAGGTCTCCTTGTTAAAGGCTCATTACTGGTATGCCTGGAGCCCTCTCCCCAGTYTCCTCTTACCATGACATTTCTATTCACTATGTGAGAATTCTAGCTTTCTTCCAAGCAAGAGCTTTACATGTGCCAGAGCCACTGGAGGGTAAACCTCACCCTCTACCAGACTTCCTTCCTCAGTTCCAGCTTTGCCTTTTCTTTATTCTTGTTATGATGTCTTTGTAACTCATTCTTCTAAATGGCATGAAAATTAAAATAGGAAGTAYCCCCCATTACACTGCTCTAAAGACACAGAGATGGTATTGCTGCATTTATGATGGTTTAGTAGGTTTTCCTTAGCTTTCAGCTCCTTGTACTTTCCTAGGAGTTTTGCAGGAAGAAGAGCTGTGGCCTTCAGATGTGTCTGAGTTGGATGGTGACTTCTCCTTACGGGTCCCCATACTATATGGTTGCCATTTAAAAAAATTCACCTTGTGGTTTCTATCATAGGGAAAAACTGTTCCAATAGGATTAGTGAAGGATTTGTGTGGGATAGGAAGAGGGGAAGAATAAACTCTTTTCCTTATCTTACAAAGAATAGGTCAGCTGCAGTGAAGAAGCAGTCTGGAATTTCCAAAAGGAAGGTAGAGTGGRGTGTTGTCTTTTCAGTGCCTTGAAGCTCCAGAGCAATTTTATCTTGTCAAAGCATGATAATCTCAGTTGTGCCTACACAGCATGACTGAGCCCTGATGTTCAAAGYTGCTCAAAGCAGGGAATCTGTCCTTGTTCAATAYGTTAAGTGTCATGCCCTTGGTATTMTTCTAAAAATAATTGACCGAGTTTTAAAAAGGAAACACTTTGCAAACTAGTTGGGAAAAAAAAAGACAGGAAAACACTAGCAAGAAACAAGGATGAGCTTACAGTGTGTCTACACAGCTAAGATTTATGAAATAAAGTTAATAATACTGCGTCTTGCACAAGCATGTTGTTGATTGACTGGCCTCCCTGGATCTGAGTTGGGGGCCATGGAGAGTACCTTTCTGCAGTCAGTGTSAAGAATAAAACATGTCAAATAATTATAGTAATGATGCAAAGAGCTGGGGATGCAATGAAAAATTTCATATTAAATCAAAGTCAAAACTGCCTCTTGGCCTGGCCTGTTAATGCTTTCTGCAACCGTAAAATTTGGCTGCACTTGTGCAATACAATACTGGTGAGAAAACACTACGATTATTACCACGCTCTCAGAAGACAAATCCTAAAGCTGAACAACCAAGGTATGTAAAGCAATGGCAATTTATTTTCCTAACCAGCAGAGAAACGCAAAAGTACAGAAAAAAACCACACTCCCAGCCTCCTATGACTAAGAAAACAAGAGAGATATGTTTATATAAATGGTGGAGAAATGCTAAAATGTTTCACCTGGCATATGTCCCAAAAAGGAAGGCCCAGAAACGATTTCTCCTTGTCTGGCTTTTGGCAGAAAGTTTGCTGGCTTTCGTTTTGCCCCAYGGAGATTATACTCCTTCATTTTAGGGGCGGCCACAGGGCAACCCTGCTGATAAAAGAAACAAAGGCCAATCTCATCCTCTTTAACATCCACCACAGGACGTACACAAGTTAGAAGCCAGAGTAATGAGTTCAAGGCGCCCAGCATCCCTCTGACYTTTCTATCCCTCTTCTCTGGCCTGTCATACAGTTCAGACAGGTAGACTCTAAGTTTTCACCCCTCCCTCAGCCACTTTTGCAAAATATAAAAATATTGTCCAGAATAGTGTGGGTATGTTTCCTTCTAAAGCCAATGATGGGCTCAAATATACAGAAAGCCTGCCTGCCACTAATCATTTTTTGCGTTTTCTAGTTCTTTGCTTGTACACAGAAAGGCACACATAATGCTTTCTTGATGACAGAGTGATCCTGAAGGACACACAGACTTTTAGGAAGAACTTGGTAATTTCAGAGAGAGACAACCTGCAGCTGTACCCCTTCCATCATCTCTTCTCTCCTTTGCCTGCTATGACTGTGTTATTGTCWCAGTAAATCTAGGCAGCTGATGCAACCAACCAAAAAAGGAAGCTGTTGTTTTTTCCTTTTTTTCCTGATAAAATTGATTAAATTAAGGTTTGTGCTTTTCTGAATTGTTTAAAGTTGTGGAAGTCTTAGAGATCTTGTTGCTGGTATGATTGCTGTCTAAAGACTATCCCTCTTAGCAGACTGGTTTTTGCCTTAAACATGCTATGACTTTGTAGACATAAATACTTGCCTGTTGTCTTGAAGACACATCCCTTCAAGTCCAGAAGTGCTTGTCAGCCTCCCAGGAGTACATTGTAATATATCTTTTTTTTCTGTGCTTATTTCAACWGCATATGGCCTGATTGAAACATGTGGAGTCGATATTTCATAGTGGTTGTGCAGGGGCATGTGAGCGTCCTGTGAAATGCTGTATCATTAAATGCCATGTGTCAAAATAACGCAATCASGTATAGCTAGCTATTGGTAGTATTAAAACTGAAAGGTGTAACTGCTGCATTTCCTCCCTGGTTTACTCTGCAACTCTCACTTGCATGAGTAATATCTGCTGTTGTGAACTCCCTTTCCAGACCTACCAGGAATTTGACRTGAAAGTTGCTGTAATGAGCTGTTAATGACAGGCTCAGCAGAACAGTATAAATTGAAGCATGTACTGAAGTCATTAGATCATCAGCATTTTCATTCTATATTACTGTTGATAAAAACTGATTAGGAAAGGAATGTGCTCTGAGTTATTCACATACACTATGTACAGAGACCAATATTTAGGTTTTTTTATGGTATGTACTGGGTTGCCTAACTGTCTACAGACACAAACAACAGTACTTTAAATTTTCTTATAAGACTAGAAAAGAGCTTTGAGGAAAAAAATTGAGAGACTGAAGATGTACCTGGTCACATCTGGGTATTGATGGTCAATGGCTCAATTTTCAGGTGAACAAAAATGATGAGTGGTGTCCTTGGGGGGTTGTGTTGGGACCATTGCTGTTTAATATGTTCATCAGTGACACAGACAGTGGGATTGAGAGCACCCTCAATAAGTTTGCAGACACCAAGTTGAGAGGTGTGGCTGACTTGCCYGAGGGATGCAATCCCATCCAGAGGGACCTGGGCAAGACCAAGAGTGGGCACATGTGTACCTGAGGTTCAACAAGGCCAAGTGCAAGGCCTTGAACACAGGTCAAACAACCTCCAGAATGAATATGGGTTATGGGATACAGCGATTGAGAGCAGCCCTGCGAGAAGGACTCGTGGGGATTTGTAGATGAAAAACTGGACTTGGGCTGGCAATGTACATTTGCACCTCAGAAAACCAGCTGTATCCTGAATGCACCAAAAGAAGTGTGGCCATCAGGTTGAGGGAGGTGATGATYCCTTCCTTCTCCCCTCTGGTTGGTTCCTGGAGTACTGCATCCAGCACTGGAGTCCTCAGTCCAGGGAAGACTTAGACCTGTTGGAGCAGGTCTGGAGGAGGACGATGAGTGGGAGCACCTCTCCTCTAAGGAAAACCTGAGASATTTGGGGCTGTCCAGCCTCGAGAATAGTGGGTTCAGGGGAAACCTTATAACTGCCTCCCAGTACATAAAAGAGATTAATAAGAAATGAGGACAGACTTTTTTAGTACAGTCTGTAGCGACAGGACAAGTTGTAATGGTTTACAAATAAAAGAGGGTGGATTCAGTCTAGATAAAAGAAGRTAATTTTTTATTAATGAGGGTAGTGRAACATTGGAACAGGTAGTCCAGAGAGTTCATAGATGCTCCCTCCTTGGAAACATTCAAGGTCAGGTTGGATGGGGCTGTGAGCACCRTKATSTAGTTGAAGGCGCCTCTRCTCATTGTAYGGKGMTTGGAGAAATAGTCTTTARAAGTTCCTTCCAACCCAAATGATTATATAATTCTAGTTCAAAAAGGTATTTCTGRCTGAGTCATTGTATGTTTACTTTTGCCTCTAATGTGGCCTTATTTGAAAAGATCTCTAAAGCGGAATAGAGGGTGCAAAGGAYGCATGTCCTGACCATGGGTTTCATGAATATTGATTTCAAACCACCTTTAATCTGAACTCATGAACTGAATTTCCTTTAGGTGTGATTTTTAGAAGATATCGTCTCCTTAGATTTTATCTTCAAGGAATGCAGATTGCCCTTGCTGATAGAATATTTCATTGAAATTACCCAGTTAGGAAAATTTTAATCCATTTGCTTCAGAGCCACTCTATTCATCAGAACGAATAAAACTATTTGACACATCTATGAAGAAGTGTATATAATATAGTATAGCAATATGTACACRTATAATAAGTATATAATAATACATATAATAAGTTTATAATATCTATGTATATGTTGTGTATGTGGCAACACAGAGTGCATTCAGATTAGATATTTATCATGTGCCTGACCTTGATTTTACATCCCAATGAGCCTTGTGGCCCTCAGTTTTTGCATAATGACACTGCTTTTAACTTGCTGTCTTTTTGCTGAGACTGAATCTTTGTGGAGGACCTGTGCAACCACTGMACCAGTAGAGAAGAATGATATCTAACAGGTATATTTCAGACAAAGTTTGAAAGATATCTTACCCAACCAGGCACCTATTTCTCCTGACAGGCAGCAATTAGCATCACATCCTCTTAACAATGAGCTGTTGGATGGACACAATATTTTAAAAAATACTGCAGAATATTATCGAAAGACTGGTCTTGTATCTAAACACTAAGACTCATCCAAAAATGCTTTAATTTCTGCTTTACATTTTTTYTTCCAGGTCTGTGACAGTTTGTATTTTAAGTCTTAATTTAACATTAATTTTCTAAACCAACTGAACAGKATTTCTGTAAAACTACGTCTAGCAGAACACTGTTGCCTTCACAGRAACTTGTGCTTCAAAATTGCAACGCCTGTAGGATGAAATGCACTCCTCCCATCATATATATGGTTTAACAAAGCATTTTTTTTTAAGATCATCCCCAAAGACRGGGAAGCAACAAGAAGCAATATGATTTATGTCCTTAAGTGAGCAGATGAGCAGTGTTATGGGGGGATCAYCCTTTTATGGGTGTTCGTACAAGCCCTGTTCTAGGGACAGTTTTGGTTTCCATAAAGTAATAGATGCCCTTTAGATTTCTTTATAATACCTCTTTCACAATTTTTGAAGCACCTTTGCATCACTGTGCTTAGATGTTGATGATGATCCATTATTGTACACATCCCATTAATTGCCCCAATTCCAGTTAACTTGATCAACTATTTGCTGACAACACCAAGATTATATTTGTAGTCATAATATGGAATCAAACTCCTGAAATGGGGCACTGCTTTATTACAGCCTCTGTTTCAGACTAAGAAATACCTCATTAGTACATTAATGCTAATTAGCAGGAGTGAAATAGAGAGTGTAAATCATGAGTGCTGAGTTAAGGGACAATCAATGATTGCATGTCAGGAAAGATAGGATTCACTAAGTGTTGCTTTTGTATGCCAAAAGTTTCCTATAGACAAAAGACTTAGAGAAAAACTAAAAATTAACTAGAAAACAACAACAGAAGGTTATTTTTTTCCTATATTTTCTATTGGGAAAAAGATAGTAATTTTTGTATAGAAGTCAAAAGCTCTCAAATCATTAGTAAATGTTAAAATTGGTCCAAATATGGGAAGAAGCCAGTGGACAGATCAGAAAAAAAATATTATTGCGTTTACTATGAAGAGACAAGCAGTCTGGTTTTACCACGTTCAATGACTTTAGTATGTAGAATATAACTAAACCAGCAAAGGAAAACCAGGGTGAATCASCCCTTTTGCAATGTATATCAAATATCCACCTTACTCTTCTCTGATTGCCACTCTGGAGAGTAACATACTTCGAGTTAAGAAGCAAAGTGTAACAATTGGTGTAACAGATCTACACAAAACACAATGTGGATTTTTTAATTTCACAGGAACAAATTATGGAACCTGTGGTGAGACAAGAAGAGATCCTGAGTAATCAAGGACCTTGTGTCAATACAAAGATGTTGTAGGAGYTCAGTTGAATCAGAGTGAAAAAGGCAATTGTTTTCTACACAGACATAGYCCAAAGTAGCCAGGTAAAGCTTTTCTGGCATCCTCAATTAACTGCATTTTGTGCTTTTAATATTTTGTTTTTCAATATTCATTKTGTGATCTGAATCACTGACAGGGAAAAGCTAAATCGGACACAAGAACTTTTGGACATATATTCTGTAGTATAATTATGATCTATTTAATCCAAAGATCACTTATTTTTCCTACTGCAAACTTCCTTTGTAAAAGCAAACATCTCACCTTGACTCCTTCTGCCTTAGATTCCCTCCACTGCAGCTGGAGGCCCTGTTGCCTTACCAGTCAATTGAAGGCATTAGATTGGAAAYGCTAAATGCTATAGCAGGGAGGAYTTAAAAAMCACAGRCAGTAAACCACAGCAGCAAGYTATTTTGGGCCAGAATRAAGGAAATATGAAATGAAATTCAYAGCTGCTACTAAAAGAGYAAATACCTCCCCTACCTGCTAAGGAAAGACACATCCTTTTGCTGKTGGGGGATGTGACCTACTGGTCACAACGGGATCAGGGATGTATGTGGGTCCCATGTAAGGGGAAGGGTTAGAAGAACACATATCCTGTGCAAAATATTTACATCGTAGGGGAAGCCTGGGAGCACCTCATCACTAAAAGTAGTATTGCCTCATGGTTAGAACTTCCACACATTGGCCAGCAATGAACATTTGGCTCCTGTCACCTACCTCAAGAGCCTGTACTCTAATTGCTGAGCTGCTGGGTGAGGGAATCTAGGGAGGAGGGAACCATTTTATGTTGCTGATTGGGAAAMTGCACTTAAAACCTCATCCTCAGTGAGCCCAGTTGGTATAAGTTTGGCACAAGATTTGACAGGTGCTCAGTGTCCAAAGCATTATATAAAGTGGTGAACACATTCAGGTATATTATATATAACATTAAATGTAATGTCTTTTGTAATGTCATATATAAGGACATAGATATAGATTTAYATGTATAGCTATAGAAGCCAAAATAAGGAAGTACTAAGAGTTAGTCAAACAGATCTGCTGAAAGAGTTTGACAAATTTAGATAAGCACAGTGGAAATAATCAAAACAATTTATGTGCATGTCAGCTCATGGCTGCACTTGAAACAGTGTATAAGACAATTGAACTCTAACAATACCTCTTTTTTTCTGCAGAGTTGTTTCAAATCAATCATATTTAACTACTGAAGAGGTATTAGTATGAACAGATGGAAATAAATGATTAATAACTAGGAAAAACCTTGAAACAGGAAAATGATTACTCTTCTTCTAGCGAAGAAATGAGAGTTACCAATGGTCAAGCTACTCTTATAGCCAGACACGGTGGATTATAWTACAGTAATATTAACATGAAAAAGACAGAAGAATTCTTCATTTCTCTTGCTTTCTYTACCAGAGAGRAGATTAACTATTTTCACAAACTAGYGAAGGAAATTCTGGACCCTTCATATTTTCATGGTAAAAATGGTAAAAAAGAAAAAAAAWTAGGCTGGAACCKTCCCTCACATTGTCTTTAATCRAAGAGAGAGAACTGGGTCTAGGACAGGGTAATGTTATACCTTAGTCTTGGTATAATGATCCTAATGGCCCTAGAAGTCCTTGAATTCACCATCTACTGTGGGGTTTTTAGTCTTGAATTTGTTTATAAGCTTGAACTTCTCACTTTTTAATGAAATGGGAGAAAGTTTGCAAAAACTGTGGTCTTTTGACATGAAATTAACACACAGACTTATTCCTGCAGTTCCTGTGCGAGATAATTCTTTTATATCCACAGCTTTGAGAAAAAATACTCTCTTGTCTAACTGGTAGATCTTTTACCCTAATTTCTGGTTCAGATTCTCTCATGAAAAATTGAAGATAACCCCAGTGGCACAGCGTGAGCAAGTGTGCTGGCGGCTAAGCTAGAGAAATAAAAGAAGAGAACTCACATTTCCAGTTTTTATGAAGAGCACTGACCAGCCATACTAACTCTAGCTGGATCYCGGTGAAATTGAAATCCTTTCAACTCCAGCCAATAACAATTCTTTTCGAAATATAATCATTTAAAAAATAATTAATCTAAGGTGATTATTGKTTTTTTAAATCAACTTCCATGAATCACATTTTTGGGGCAAATCTCCATTGCTGATGAGGTACATAGAAGCTCCTCGCTCACATTCCAATTTGATCAGACGCTTTCTAGCTCTGGTACAGGATGTGAACACGAGAAAGGCAGAAATGAGGGGCACAGCTGGCATGTTGGCCCTCCCCAGAGTGGGAGGAGGCTGGCTTTTTTGTATCTGTATTTACATATTTATCTGCTTAAATATCTAACAGTCCTCATCCATCACATATGGAAAACTTGTGCTTATTTGGCAAATTCTATTCTATTTCTATCATGGTAGTGGAAATTCTGAAAGTCAAATCTTAAATAGTTGCAATTCTTTTGCAGGAGTAGGGTTAGCACAGTTTCCTTTCAGAAGCAGGATTCTGATGAGTGGTTTTGTTTGAGGTCATAGGTGAGTGCTCTTCACAGAATAATAATGGAAAKATGTCTGCTACCTCATGAAAAATTAGGTGCACAGCACAGGCTGGAACTGGTTCAGTAAAATTTAAAATTCCAGCCTAGTGTATGTCAGAAAAGAGGAAAGCACAGACCTTAGCAGGATTTCTGTAACTGAAGCTGATTTAATTAAATCATTTGCTTCGTAATGTCTCAGTGATAACTAAGTTTGCTAAAAGAAATTGAATACCAGTAGAAAGCCTATAATGTCAAAATTTCTGCAGAAAATTTAGGTGGAATTCTTTATAAGGGTGAATTCATGCATAAATCAGTCTCCTTGCAAAGACCCAAACTTGGTTTCAAGGGAGGCGTGTGCCTACACAGGGTTTCCAGATGGATATTGGAAAGATCATTTCCAGGKGGAGCACAGAAGGGAAAGTGAACAGGTTTGTTTTTATTACTCTGATGAGGATTCAGCTGGAGCACTACGACTACATGTTATCCTGGATTCCAGAGTGAGCTCAAAAATTAGCTGCCCAGATATGTTCTTTTTTTCCAGGATGTCCAGGCTGATCAGTGTTTTCTAAAACCTCTCTGCTTTAAATCCTTTTCTTCTGAATTTAGGATCTCAGCAAAGGAAGGTGGTCATAATAGGAGAGAATACAGCTTGCTATTCTGTGGTATTTTTAAGGAAATAATATAATTTTATAGCATTGTTTTTGGACATATTGCTCCCCCAAAGGCCGTGAAGAAAAAGCAAAAAAGGCTTAGTCTTGTAACACTGATCATTGATCAGTCTTTCCTCGGTGAAGGTGTTTGAAAAAGAACTGCTTGTAATGTCCCTCCTGAACATGTACTGATTTCACAGCTCATTGAAGAGCATTGGCCACTTCTTGAGTAAAAGGCTTCTAAGAATTGCAATTTGTCAGATCACAGAAAATAGCAGTTAGAACTCCTGAACTGGCCAAGCCAGGTAAAAAAAGCCATTTCTGCTTGCCTTCTTTTTCCAGCTTTGAGTATGTATTCCTTCATAACATTGACTTGTTCTAGCAAGCAATGCCTCTTGCCTGAAAGCAATGCTTTCTCTGTTTCTAGGGTTACCAGAAAAAAAAAAAAAAAAAAAAAAGAAAAGAAAAAGAAAGGAAAAAAAGTAGCAAACAGCAGAACAGACCAGTACTCAGAAGTTTCCAGGTCTGTTTTGCAATACAGAACCCAAGGGGTTTTGATAGGGTCTAAATTTGGCAAAATCAGCTTTCCCATCCCTTCCTAACTTTATTTTTCTGGCCTCTAACTATTTTTACWCCAAGTTTCTCTCTCTGTCTCTATRGATGTAGAGAAATGATCTGTGGATAGGAGTCTGGGAATAGTATAAGAAAAGTAAAACTTCCTGGAAAAATTTAATGTTGGTATTCTGAAAGCAAAGCCAAGAATCTAATACTGTACATTAATATATATCAGCATAAATATATGGGGAACTATATAATCCATGAAGTCATATTAGTGAATAGATCTACTATATTGTCTAATTCACAGACAAAACAAGAGCCCACCTGTCTTCCATTACCTTGAAGAAAAACTGGAGGTCTAAAWATTTTCATTAAGATGTAGAAATGAAGTTAGAAAGGGTCGGCAGTCCCCTTTTCCACTACATTAGTACTTTGGAGATGTGTTTTTGACTTGGCACTATGACTTCCTAGGGCACTCCAACATGCAAGATCATGTGCAATAACCTGATTTTTTAAAAACTGTTTTTATTTTTAAAAAATATTGTTATTAACATTTACATTTGAAAAAACTCACCAAGCCTTGTGAGATAATAAAAAAAGATGATGAAAATCAGAATTGATGACCACTTGCATATTTCCCTGTCCAGCTGGACTATACTTTGACTTCATTGAATATAAAATGCACAGAAAAATATGCAAGGTCTTAAGCTGCTCAGTGTTATTCTAAATGCAAATTAAAACCTTCTTTGTGTATTTTGTTATTATTTTATTGAARGGATACATTCTGCATTTATAAAAAAGAGTGTTTTTCAGATAAAGTTGGAGAAGTACTTTGTCTCTTAGAAAYATGCTGATGCTATATTTTTCATGTCATTTCTACCAATGTTTGGAAACAKGAATTAGAAGAAATATGTATATTTRTTTTGTGATTTTCATTTACTATGTGACAGTTTTTAGAGTTCAAAAGAAATGTTATCAAGAATTTTTACCTTCATACACAATTTAAAATAGTCTCAACTTATGATGTAGACTTATTTTACAAACTATGTTGATGTTATCATATCTTAAAAAAATCTAAAATTTTTTCACTGAAAGATATACAGGAAATCCATCAGTACTCAATATCTCTGTAGGATTCTTGCTTGACTGGAGTCAAGTCTCCAGCTGCTGTGAGATTTAATAACACCCTGGTTATGATATCATCCAATAGCAAAACCTTCTGGACAGCTGGAACAATTTTTACACTAATGCTGTAATTAGATACATAGAATTGTCTTGATACAGAAAATTACTTAAGGCTCAAACAAAATACAATGTACCACTTACTAGCCAAAGGTCAAAGAACTTGTTTCCTAATCTACTATCCTGTTCTTTAGAAGAGTTGTCWGGGAAAACCTGTTTTTTTAGTTCAGCCTTAGTTTGACTAAATAGTTTTTATGGAAAGACAAAAATACAGTTTCCAACTGAAGTTATTTTCTTATTGTGCCACCATATTTGTACCTTAAACCATTAGTTCAATGTTTTTCCCCTAGATGTAAATCATTACTTTTGGATCACTTTCATAACAGACACTTTAATACACTTTTTTCTTTTTCTGAAAGCAAATGCAAATATTTCACAAAACAGTGGTCGTGAACAGAAAGACTGAAGGCACATCTGCATATCTGGGCTGATTATACCCATGTGATTTGCACACCTGGTCAGTCCATGAGCTCCACAGCAAGTGAGAACTAMATGAGGCCCTTGCAAGTAAGTCATGCTTCTCAAGGATTGCCATTTATACAGTTTAGTTGATTTGTTGTTGAATTCCTGAAACTTCTTCAAATATCTTTGATTATTGATTCAGACTGATGGAAGGTGCTATTTGAATGTGAATTCTTTTAAGACCAACATTTTTACATAGCACTATTATGGACAAAATGAGAAGTCCTGAATGATTTGAAAAACKGAAAGCTGTAAAACTTTCCAGAACTGTAAAAATTTTAAATAATTAAATCTATAAATGTTTGATAAAAAATATGATCTATATCTCTTCCTTTAAATTCAGAAGAACAGGGATCTCTGTGATAGTCTGAGTTTTTAACTGCTACACTAATCAGAAAGGAAACTATTCAAGCTTTTTAATGTGCTACGGTATTATTTTTACTTAGTCAATAGCTGCTTGAATGAATGTGAAATGAGTTAAAATCATTTGGCTGGGATTCAGTAATGCATGGGAAATACTTAAGATGCAGTCAAGAAGGCCGCAATCAAAATTAATCCAAGTAAAATAAATACCCATTGCCATAAGTGGCAGAAAACTTTAAGTATAATARTGAAGAAAAATATGAGTGCAAAAGATTAACAGGGGGGCCTTGAACCAGCTAGCTGTGTTTTTGTACAAGGTGGTGAACTCAGGCTGAGGAATGGAGACTAAAATCTAGCAGCATTCTAAAACTGACCTTTAATTCTCTCCACACAGAGAAAAAAAATAAATTCAAATTAAGATTCAGTTTTCTGGATGACAGACAGCAGGGTGATGGAAGTGAAAATGGTTGATTTCACAGACAATAAATTAAAGAATTGTACCAAGAGAGATAATTAATTAAATAAGGTAGTTAAGCATGTTTCTGAAATAATGCACAGAGGAACAAAGGGAAGCATCAATGTTAGATGTGTAAAMCAGAAAATTTTAAGCAGCATAACCTGGTGAATTTGTGACATTGTTCATAATATAATGTGAAACTTTTGGGGGTCGAGAAGATTCATCAAGACTTTATTAATTTTTCATTGACCTCTTAAATCCACTCKATCTCCCTCCTTGTGCCCTATCATTGATATCATGACAGATTCTTGAGGAAACCCAGMCTTATTTGTGCTGCAAGTACCAGAGAAAATGGCTTCTGAGAGGATGGTGGCTCTCCACATTACAGAGAGAGTTTGTAAACGGTTATGAAGCTGGGCATTCTGTGTGGAAAACTCTGTGCTTTAAAACCAAAATATCATGGTTTGATTTCTGACAGCTGCATAACAACCCAGCAGTTTTTTCCTTTCCCAACCTACCAGCTGTCCAACTAAAAATGGAAATKATTTATGTTTCCCAAAGCCCAGCTGATTGACAGGCAGTGCAGGAAGGAGTCGTAGAGCCCCACTGTRCTATGGCACCTCTAGAACCAAGGGAAGGAAAGTGAGCAGATCACAGAGATACTCCCTCTGCAGAGATCAGGGAGATTTTTCTTACCCAAAAATTGAGCTATGCATGCCCAGACATGGAAGAGAGCTGGCCTGTGACTTTTAGAGAAATTCAAGAAGAAATGCACTACCCCRAAGGATATATATTTCCCTGATTTGTACCCAGAGGTAGATGGTATGGTGGATTATACATGTTCATCATGCAGGAAGCAATCTGATAGCTCTTTGACACAGTGTATATGTACACTAGTTTCAGGAGGGTAAAAATATAAACTCGCTGGAGTCACTGATTTCCCTAGGTGATAGAGTTATTCAGAGAATATTAGTTGACAGCTACACCCACTTGCAGTCATCAATTCTGCAAGGGATGGTATGGAAGTTTAAAATGCCAGTATTCGTCTCTTTCTCTCCCCTAAGTCTTCATTATAATGTATCTCACTATTTTTCAGAAACTTAGTCTACTTTTTCGGCAGATGTGACAGGCAGCTGTAACATTGATACCATCAGTGCTGTACATCCTCCTTTTTCTTCTTACAATGATTCTTAGCACATATTAATTAAGAGAAATAGGAAAGGTGCAATCAATTTATTTAATGTAGTTAATTAAAAAGAATGAGTGAGCTGCTATCAGATAAAATATGGCTTGGGCAATTGCAATTTGACAAATTTTAATCAAAATCTTTTTTTTTTTACTTTAAACATATATGTGCTTCTCCAAGTTTTCTTTCATTAACCGAAATATTTTACGGCACGTAGGAGGCAAGCTTGAACAAATCTTATTCAGCTTATCAAAATATAAAGACACATTGTACATCTAGGACTTCTATTTTTCAAAGTTCAGTGTTTAGGCAGGGGAAGGAGCAAGGATGGAGAAAAGGCTTTGAATGCTTATAAGAAATGGGTTTCCTTTTCCTTTAATTTGCTTACCTATTAGTAGCTATTAGTAACAATTTAAAATATGGTTTATAAGATAAACTTTTGAAATATTATGTTCCATATGCACAAATATGCCACAAGTTAATTAAATTACATGTGTAATTTTAAATAATTGAGCTAAGTACAACCAGAGGGTTCAGTGGGACTCGTAATGAAATCCTTAGCAGAKTATTTAATTACCTCCTTGTGCAATGTAACAGAAAAATACTTGGCCTTGCAAAGTGATCTAAAGGTAAGGAGATTCATCCTCATAGATGGAAGACAGTGCCAGGCAGATCAAGAAATATGCATAACATAAGGAGGTAGCCTAGGAGAATGAATGCTTCAGCTGATCTTGTGTGGTAGGGCTGGAAGTAGGAGAGAGAAGGTTGCTAATGATATTAGTGACCATTTCAAGGCTTTGCCRTTCACCTGCAAACAAACTGAGGTTGGACAGGTATACTTATATCCACCTGAAAGGAAAAGTACCTTGAACTGTGTGTCGTAAGAGATTCTCAAAATTTCAGTCCATTTCTGTTGGGAAAAATATTTTGAATAAAACTAGGTCCCATTTAAAATACTCTTGTCTTAATTTTTTTTTTTTTTTTTGATCATTGGGATGATGGGAAATAAAGTGACACATTACAAAATTTGGAAAAAAATCTTGATTAAGTTAAGAGGAGAAGATATGAGCAGCATGAAATCCCCATAAAATGGGGATTGTCTCAAATTAAAGGAAAATATTGAATGCTTGCTGCTTTTTGAAGGGAYATAATTTTTCTAGATTCCTACCTGTTTGCAGAGAACCGTATTAATGCATCTTATTGGGTCACAGACCCTTTTTTCCCAGGTGAGAGAACTTWGTTCTGTGAGGGTTATTCCATAAGTTTCCCAATGCCAATGAAGGAGCAATGTCTTTGCTGAAGAAATAAATCATGGAAACTTCTGAGCTGGAAGGAGCACTGAGTTCAGTTCCAGGCTCTGACTGGACAATCCCAAAAATGACACCATTTGCCCAAGGGTGTTGTCCAAATGCTTCTTGAACTCTGTCATGTTTGGTGCTGTGAGCACTTCCCTGGGGAGCCTGTTCCAGGGCCCAACCATCCTCTGGATAAAGAATCATGAATTGAGAAATTACTTGTTATCCAGTGGAGACTCTGCATAATGATACAAATTGAAGGGCAATATCTTTTTCATCAAGGGAATGTCTTCTGTATCAGGCCTTTTACTCTGCTCATTACCTCCTTTCTGGGCATGATCTTTGTTTTCCTTGTTCCAAGTTTCATCGGGTRTTTGACTCCAGTGCAATGGAAATGGGGAGAAGGACAAAAAGGTGATCCTCACAGAAAAGTTATGAACCAGGCTAATTGTAGGTTATAAAAAGGTATGCATTTTTGCATTTCATTGTCATAAAGTGACAAAACTAAGGAAAACAAAATTCTGTCTCCTATGTAATTCCACAGATTCATAAGAGGTAGAAATGCTGTAGTTGAAATTGTGCTTGTATTGTCCAATGGAGAAGATAACAGATGAACTTATACATTGTTACATCTCTGCTAGTTTTGCTASCTGCTGATAGCTCAATGATTTTGAAACATGCACTAGATTTACRACCACCATAAATAAWTTTTTCCATATACTTAATTATAAATACATTTCTTTCAYATTAAAATARCAAAGGAAAAACAATRACTTCTTTATGGCACAACATAGAAATATTCTTCTGTTCATGCCAATTAATTGCACCCAGTATGTATAGAGTGTCAGAAGAGTGGTTCAGGAAGAATTTCAGAAACAATTGATTAAAGACAGAAAATTTATTTAGATTCCCATAAAATATACTGTCTATAATAATGTTGCAACAGAAAAGTGAAAAGAAATTTTACAATTTATATGGCAGAARTAGAACAAAATCATGGACACAGAGGAAAAGAGTTTGAATTTCTGCAGGAAAAAGTATGAGAAATTAATTCAGATGAAGATGCACACTTCATTTTTTAGAAGTGAGAAAACGCTCTTTTTCTATTGAATAATTCTGAAAAGTGGAAGGCAAGTAAGAAAAAGGTGAAGATGGTGAGGCAGAAATTATGAGTTCATAAGTGTGAGGAAAGGGAAAATAAGATTAAGTGATAACAACTTTGTTTCCTTATCTAAATATTGAGACGTGAAATTGCTACTGAAATGGGTTTTTAAAATATATCCTCATTTTTGCTGYGCACTTATTTCTTATTCTGTGGAATGGAAGTTTCTAGAATCAGCAGTGCCACCAGTTTCTTTGGAGCTGGCTGGTGTAACCACAAGTGTGTCCRTGGGCTCCTGTCGCAGGAAGGTGTTTGCATGCAGCAGAGAAACTGCACTGCAATTAGCAGAACCAGGCTGGCTTAAAACAGCTGAAAACATGGTCCATGTATACATTTTACAATTATGATGTCTGTAGTTACATAGTCTGCTTTAGGCATGTTTTAGCTTAATAAACAAAGCTATGAAAGGAAATGCAAAAGTGTATTACGATCACAGGCTTGGAGCTACTGAAAGGCTGTTATATTCCTTGCATCATAAATATCTCTCATATACTGAGCTAATCCCTTTGGACTGATGCAGTATGGCAAAATAAAAGGACCTTTTTGCATTTAGTTTAAAAACCTTAAATACCACGAAAAAAGACAGCATTAACGTTGAATTTTCTGTTTTTAGAGTCAACAAGTTTATTCTGTTTCTTAGAACTTATCCTGCTACTTTATTGCCTTTGGAAGCAATTTGAAAGTGTTGGGTGCATAATAGTCAATAAATCATATGAGGAAAGAAGAAAAGCACCTTTGTTCTTAAACAAAAATGGTAAAGGCTGCAAAATTATGCTATTTTAAAGGGGAAAAAAAAAAGAAAAGAATACACCAGAAAATAAATTTACAAAAATAAAATAAATACAGATTTGAGATCTGATAGACTCAAACTGCAATAAGGTTAAAGAAGAGAAAATTATTCAAATCTGACTGTGGTAAACTGTTGATTTCAGAAACAGACCAAGGTTATATTCACAACAGGCTTCTTTCCACTTAAGTCTTATCTTTACATTACGTTATGTCACTGATGAAATACAGCAGCTCATGCAACAGCCATCACGAAAGCAATATTGTAATTGCAAGTAAATGCAAGTATATTAAATCTAATCTCCAAAGAGCAAATATTTACCAAGGGTTTATGATCACAGATAGACTTGTAGAATAAACARAGTGTACAGTATCAGCTTGTCTACATATGTACTTGACTATTTTTTATTTAAAAAGCATTAGACTACTGAATTCAAGATACAGCACTGTCTCAATACAAACCTCCATTGCTCTCCTGCAATGCTAAAGACCACACACAACAATGCATTCTTATAAGGGAGAAACATTTGCAGAAGAGMCTTCAGCATTTGAAGACTTTATAGGGCTTTGTAACATTTTAAATAAACCACGTATGTACTTTGAGATTTATTTCAATAGTTGTGATCTGTGGTTTGTTGTGTCTATGTAGATGACTGTATGAATTTCACACTACTGAAAGAATTAAACAGCTCTTTTTGTCATTCAAATCAGAAACAAAAATTATATGAAAATTATCTGCTTTTTGAGTTTGTTGAAAATGGTATGACAAAACTATTAGTATTTTGAAGATAAATTTCAGTACTGACTATCATGTATAATACCCCAGATGTTATACAGTACCTAACTTGAGAAAAAATGGACAATAAAAGTAGGCACAAAGAGAATTCTATATTTAAAAATGCTGGGCTTAAATTTTTTGTACAAGCATAAAATCAACACAAATTAAAATGACGGGAATTTTTCTGTCTACATTTAAAATATTTGGAATAGAAGAAACTCTGGAGACAGCAGGAACTACATTTATTCCTAATAATGACCTCATAGGATAATCATATATTTTGGGAAATAAAATTAGTTTTAYATACTCTACTGATTTACAGAATCATATTGAAAATGTGCTATTAGATGAAAAAGACTGAGAATTTAAGAATAACTGCTGTGATGTAGTTCAGTGCTTTCTCTGAACACTTTAGGTAAAGTCTTTGTCAAGGATGGAAAATGGCAATTAAAAAGTTGCAGCTTTCTCTTTGGAAAAAAGACTAAATCCTTATCAAGCTTCTATAATTAAGACTATCAACAGATTGAAATCTTTCTAATTTAATTTGGAATTTGAGGGACAGATGACTCAGGATCCTACTATTGTGTTGTATGGAAATAACCTAAAATACTAAATTAAATAAAAACCAGATATTTGTTAACTGATGTAAGAAAAACATCCTGTCCTATAACTTGGGAACACAAAATTACATGGCCTCACTAAACTCAGCAAGACACTCAGAATAACATTATTTATGTGGCCTCTCTCTTTGATTCTTGAACCTAAAGACCAATCATGGATGAGAATAAGTAGGTTTGAGAAAGAAACAGGCCTAATTTACATATTCTTTTCTCCATCAKCAAGTCCATCATTACTGTTTTCTTTCTCACTGGACTGAGATTTTACTACATGCTAAAAAAGCTTAAATTCAGGTAACAGTGAGTAAAGAACAGCTCAAAMAACTTTTAACATCCACTCTCCACATAAAACAGTTGGATACTAATTTACATGTTAAGAAAAAAACAGAGGAGTACACGTTAAGAAAAAAAGAGATAAGAGTTTTAAAAATAAACTATTCCAATGTAACAGCATGCCAAAGTGAATTTCCTTCCCCCTTGGATATGATGGCTATTCTGAACTGTGCTCCTTTCACTGAAAAGAATGCAGGACCTTTCAACTTCAACCTTTCCATTCAATGCCACATCCACTCCTTGGAACAGGTTGGTGAGAAGGARGAATGTCCCAAATTCTACTCCTGCATGGAAACAGTGGCAGCTGTCCCTTTAGCATGATGCAGCTCCAGCCCCTCTCACACACTGTGCCCAGTACAGGAGCTGCTGTTGTTTTGTACAGCTAAGCCCAYGGTCACTGTGTGAACCAGGGAATGGCAGCGTCCAGAGCCTTTGCTAGACCATGGGAGATCTCCAACAGCAGGACTAGAAGCCTCATAAACAAGGACATTTCCAATCTGAAAATGAACTGATGTTTGAGATCCATGTTTTTTAACCGTGGGCATTCATGCTTCAAAGACCACAGTGTTACACTCATATCTTTTGTACACATCTTGTTAAAAGAGGGAAAAACACCTGCCAGTTTCTTCTCGTGTGCCTCATCAGATTACCTGCTCCCAGTGATGGAAAAGGGGGCAATACCCAGTTTAAGTTGGTTAGGATATAGAGKTAAGACACATGCTCTGCTAGTAATGCTGCTATTGTAGATAATGTGGGCTCTAGAACCCATTGTGCAAGACTCCAGGTTGTGCTCACAACCCAGAAAGTGATTTTAGGAAGAAAGCAATCAATAATAAATGTGTCAGGATCTCAGGAATTATGAGATTTTTTTGCTGTGGGGTAATATTTTCATGATGGTGTTCTCACAATCAAGAAATTGTGTTGTTACACAATATATAGTTATCATAATTGAGAARATGTCTTTTGTTACACAATCTGTTGACTCAATACCTGTGAGMGAGAGAGTTGATTGTTCACTTTGGCTCCTTCCACAGTGTATTATTGTGAGCAGCAAGGAAAAGGACAGTGAGATTTCTACTTCTGTACTTCTGAATTACTGCAAGCTACAAATTTAAGCTAAAAATCCTGTCTGTTCCTAATTTACCTATTCATAGATAAGACTCTCATTCGCTCTCATCCTAATTCCTGCTGCCTTCAGGAAATTGCTGTACCTTGTCTGCACAACCAGGCAGTCATGCTGGTCAGCCAGCAAGACTGAATAAAGGCTAAGCAGACAGTGGTGACATCAGGAGTTTTCAGCGAGCTTCATTACTGCTAGGCTGTGTTTTCCCGGCTCGTTAGTCGCTCCAAGMACTCCAGGTCCAGGCAGTGATTCAGCGGAGCTGGCTCTGAGCTGGTGTCCCGGGGCGAGCTGCCGGCGTGGGATTCACCCGAGCGCTGCCAGCACAGAGGCACCAGGCAGTCTGCTGGGGCTGCAGCGCAGGGGTGGCAGCGGCAGAGGCACGGATCAGTCATCCCTCTCCGTCAGGAGCTGTCGCTTAAACCACACAAACTCCCCGATGATGAAAACCAGRCTGCGCCGTTTGAAGGCGCGTCCTGTCTGTCACTACTCTTTATCTCCACCTGCTGGGGCTATTCCAAACATTCCCCGCTCCAACCTCTTTGCCAGAGGTGGAAGTACAAAAGATGTAGGCATGATTAGCAAATCCGAGTGTTGTTTATAGCAATGCTTAACCGAAGATACACAGAAAATTGCGGATATGGCAAAAAAAAATTTGAAATTTTAGAATGTTGCAAATGGAATTTTTTTGTAGCCAATATATTGTATTGCAGTTTGAAAAGGGCTTTTATTTCTATATTTCTGTTGCTCTATCACAAAGTAATAGAAATTAGAAGGATTTTTTAAGTGAAGAATCCAGCTCAAAGAAAAACAGTCCCAAAAGGCAGATTCATCTTTTTGTTCGTGTTTGAGGAGCACGCTAGTTTCTGTTAGAACTTTAAAGTACACCTTTTTGTTATACTTTAGCGCTGCTAATTTTCTCCTTAAATGATAGAAGATAATGTTCATTTATAGCGATTTACAACATCAAAAAACAAATAGTAAAATAATGAAGTCATGGAATGGTTTGGGTTGGAACTGACCTTAAAGATCATCTGATTCCAGATCCCTSCCATGGGCAGGGGCACYTTCTACCAGATGAGCTCAAAGCTCCATCCAACCTGGCCTTGAACAYTTCCAATTATCCCTGAGTACATGATGGGAAGTCAGCAACTTTGCTGGGCAATGATATCTTAAGAAAACTATATGTTTAAGAACAATATTTTCTTGACAAYACTTTAAGAAAAGCTGAATTTTTCTCAGATCTCAAGGYGTGGCTAACTKGATGTGCAGGATTATCAGTATTGCCATTTAAAATAAATAGAAGAAAAACTTTGAATTCATTAATAAACTATTGTATTATGGAATACTGTGTGAAGAAAAAGTAAATGGAAAGAATGAATTTTTCACATACTTTGACAGTTAGATATCTGTGGTTTATTTATCTCTTATAGAAAAGTGAGTTCCAGTGCATAGGCACAGTGCATTTGAATTTTCCATCTCCCTTGCTCATATATTTTTTAGAACACAGTTCTATCATTGCAGCAGAAGATATCTGCTATGAAACATGATGGTCATAAAAGGAGAAGYGATTTAGTATGGATGGCTGGGATGAAGAGAACCCTTCAATCCAAGCTGCCTATTTACAGTTTGTTCAGTGGTGTGGGATTACCCCAATAGATTCTACACTGCTTCCTGCCTGGGAAGTCCAAGTTGCCTACTTCAGGGACCCAGGACTAAGCACTGCTGTTGTCCCTGCAGGCAATATCATGCCTATTGTGTTTTCACCTTGACTGGATGTGAGAAGTGCTCTGATGACACAGTGGGGGGCTCTCATGACTTAGCAGTTGGTTCTACCAGTTGGGATACTTGGGGTGGCACACTTAGAACTATGATCAGGGATGTAGATGTCTTCAGAGCTGAAAAATTGGTAGTACAACTAAATGTATGGATTACCAAAGCCTGGAAACATTGCAAAACAAGTATCCTGAGTAACCTCTTTTAGTTATGTAAATAGTGTTGGGTATCTATGGTCTAAATTCCCTAGGAAGTGATCTGAGTTTGGCTATCAGGCGGTTGTAGAGTGCTGACACCGTTTCTTTGTTTGTTTTTATGAGGGAGGATGGGGTTGGGGTTTTGTTTGTTTGTTTTGTTTGGGTTTTTTGGTTGTTTTCCCTTTTTTTAAAAGTCTCACTTAATAGGAGAGACGTCAATGAACCTGGTTAAATAAAAGCAGTTTTCCCAGGATCAGTGTTACGGCTTTGATAAGGAAACACAGAAAACAGATACTATCAATGGTTATGATATCAATATCAATGAAGAGATCATGAAAAATCAGATTTTCAAAGAAGAAAGAAGAATTTTCTGAAACTGTTCATCTTGTCAAAAAGASAAGAAAACTTGGATAGTTGAAAGACTAGAGGTTAACAGAAAGTGGAAGATGCTGTTTTCTCCAGTCACAATTTGGATTAACTCAGAGACTGGGGCTCAGGAGAGCTTATCAAAATTTTTTGTCTTGGGATCTGAACCTGTAGTGAATTAAACTCTTTAGAGAACAAGTTCAGCTAATATAGAATAAAYTATATCAATCAATCAATTTTCTGTGATCAGGAAATGTATTATATTGTAGTATTGATGCATGAGATATGCAAGTGCATTTTCATAGCACATCATTCATATACTACAGAATATTTTGTTTTGTTATGATGTATCATTTAAAAACCAGAATCTGTAATGTGATGCTACAGAAATTTTATTAACTTGCATGTATTTAAAGCTGTACAATGACTTGGAATCTTCAGAAAGAAATGTTTAAATAATGTAAAATTTTCCATTGAAACMACTTTATCATATATAAAATACACTCCTAATTATATAAAAATATTTCAGTCCATAGATATTTAGAATTTTTTAGATKATGTTATAAGCTAGTTTATGGGGCATTATCAGGTACATACATTGTTTACAAAACTTTAACAACTACTGTAGGAGTACTAGGAATGTTATTAATTTAAATATATGGCTTCTGTAGTTTAGAAGTTCATTTTTACAAAGTCAGGCCTTAAATGTGTTAATTTTGTCCATAACTAAAAATAAGACTGACTAAATATGCTCTTATTTGAGTGAAAATTGGAGGATGGGTTGAGTTTCCTGAACTTAGGCATCACTTTATTTTTTATGGTGCTTCATGCCTGGTCTCCATTAGACACTCTTGATTCCTCATCGTGTCCCTGATGTCTTGTGTTCAGCCTATAATGTCAGATTTTGCAGGTGATTTAGAGACTCTCATATAGCCCTGATGYTCATGTTTAGGCAGCTGAAGTCACTGCTGTGTGCACTGTTAGGCCATCAACCAAAGAAGGATTCAGTTTAATACAGCCACATTTGGGGGATTATTTGTAATCTGAACTCCTTGCGCAGTCCGGAAGGATCAGTCATTCAGTTCAGTTGCCCAAAAATAATCACCTAATGTCAGCATGAAATGCTTCGGGATCTCACCTGACTTCYCCATTTTGCTCTAGAAGAACACAGGTTTTCCATGAGTCTTATCTGTTGATCCTTCATGGAYATCTTGGATTCTCCAGGGCATCTCAAATTACACCAGAAATCTTTGTTTCAGCAAACTTATCCAGGCCTTAGTCGAGTCAGATGATAGAATTTGCAGTCACCCGGCTGACTGGATGCTGGTGTCCACATTGGGTTCTCTACAGCTCTCCAGACACCTTGGAGTAGGTGCTTACATTTATCTGCCTCCTGCTGGGAGCAGATATGTATTTCTTTCAGAGRTAATGGGAGATAAGAGACAGTAGATCCACATGGCACTTCATCTGGAGGGAGCTTGGGTGGCTAAAACTAAGTGAAATGAATCACACAAAAAAGTTAAGGTACTCAAATTTCTGCTGCTATTTCCTTTTTTAGCAGGAAACAACAAAGTGTGAAAAGTAGGCAGAAAGGCAGGAAAGAGAAAGTGAGTGAGGAAAGAAAGAGAAAGGAAGTAAAAGAAAGAGGAAGGAAGGAAGGAAGGAAGGAAGGAAGGAAGGAAGGAAGGAAGGAAGGAAGGAAGGAAGGAAGGAAGGAAGGAAGGAAGGAAGG